>CAVNZG010001181.1:0-31641 GCA_963693315.1 Diogma glabrata
CTGCTTAAGAGATATTCTCAACCTTATATTCTTTAACATTGACTGAAGCAAGCAAGGGTATCGTTGAAATAAGAGTTTCTCTGAAATTAACTTTTTTCATATTTTATTACTGTAGACCAAAAACAAATAATAAACCCAAATTTTGAGAACCCTGGATAACCTGCTTAAGAGATATTCTCAACCTTATATTCTTTAACATTGACTGAAGCAAGCAAGGGTATCGTTGAAATAAGAGTTTCTCTGAAATTAATTTTTTCATATTTTATTACTGTAGACCAAAAACAATAATAAACCCAAATTTTGAGAACCCTGGGATAACCTGCTTAAGAGATATTCTCAACCTTATATTCTTTAACATTGACTGAAGCAAGCAAGGGTATCGTTGAAATAAGAGTTTCTCTGAAATTAACTTTTTTCATATTTTATTACTGTAGACCAAAAAACAATAATAAACCCAAATTTTGAGAACCCTGGGATAACCTGCTTAAGAGATATTCTCAACCTTATATTCTTTAACATTGACTGAAGCAAGCAAGGGTATCGTTGAAATAAGAGTTTCTCTGAAATTAATTTTTTTCATATTTTATTACTGTAGACCAAAAAACAATAATAAACCCAAATTTTGAGAACCCTGGGATAACCTGCTTAAGAGATATTCTCAACCTTATATTCTTTAACATTGACTGAAGCAAGCAAGGGTATCGTTGAAATAAGAGTTTCTCTGAAATTAATTTTTTTCATATTTTATTACTGTAGACCAAAAAACAATAATAAACCCAAATTTTGAGAACCCTGGGATAACCTGCTTAAGAGATATTCTCAACCTTATATTCTTTAACATTGACTGAAGCAAGCAAGGGTATCGTTGAAATAAGAGTTTCTCTGAAATTAATTTTTTTCATATTTTATTACTGTAGACCAAAAAACAATAATAAACCCAAATTTTGAGAACCCTGGGATAACCTGCTTAAGAGATATTCTCAACCTTATATTCTTTAACATTGACTGAAGCAAGCAAGGGTATCGTTGAAATAAGAGTTTCTCTGAAATTAATTTTTTTCATATTTTATTACTGTAGACCAAAAAACAATAATAAACCCAAATTTTGAGAACCCTGGGATAACCTGCTTAAGAGATATTCTCAACCTTATATTCTTTAACATTGACTGAAGCAAGCAAGGGTATCGTTGAAATAAGAGTTTCTCTGAAATTAATTTTTTTCATATTTTATTACTGTAGACCAAAAAACAATAATAAACCCAAATTTTGAGAACCCTGGGATAACCTGCTTAAGAGATATTCTCAACCTTATATTCTTTAACATTGACTGAAGCAAGCAAGGGTATCGTTGAAATAAGAGTTTCTCTGAAATTAATTTTTTTCATATTTTATTACTGTAGACCAAAAAACAATAATAAACCCAAATTTTGAGAACCCTGGGATAACCTGCTTAAGAGATATTCTCAACCTTATATTCTTTAACATTGACTGAAGCAAGCAAGGGTATCGTTGAAATAAGAGTTTCTTTGAAATTAATTTTTTTCATATTTTATTACTGTAGACCAAAAAACAATAATAAACCCAAATTTTGAGAACCCTGGGATAACCTGCTTAAGAGATATTCTCAACCTTATATTCTTTAACATTGACTGAAGCAAGCAAGGGTATCGTTGAAATAAGAGTTTCTCTGAAATTAATTTTTTTCATATTTTATTACTGTAGACCAAAAAACAATAATAAACCCAAATTTTGAGAACCCTGGGATAACCTGCTTAAGAGATATTCTCAACCTTATATTCTTTAACATTGACTGAAGCAAGCAAGGGTATCGTTGAAATAAGAGTTTCTCTGAAATTAATTTTTTTCATATTTTATTACTGTAGACCAAAAAACAATAATAAACCCAAATTTTGAGAACCCTGGGATAACCTGCTTAAGAGATATTCTCAACCTTATATTCTTTAACATTGACTGAAGCAAGCAAGGGTATCGTTGAAATAAGAGTTTCTCTGAAATTAATTTTTTTCATATTTTATTACTGTAGACCAAAAAACAATAATAAACCCAAATTTTGAGAACCCTGGGATAACCTGCTTAAGAGATATTCTCAACCTTATATTCTTTAACATTGACTGAAGCAAGCAAGGGTATCGTTGAAATAAGAGTTTCTCTGAAATTAATTTTTTTCATATTTTATTACTGTAGACCAAAAAACAATAATAAACCCAAATTTTGAGAACCCTGGGATAACCTGCTTAAGAGATATTCTCAACCTTATATTCTTTAACATTGACTGAAGCAAGCAAGGGTATCGTTGAAATAAGAGTTTCTCTGAAATTAATTTTTTTCATATTTTATTACTGTAGACCAAAAAACAATAATAAACCCAAATTTTGAGAACCCTGGGATAACCTGCTTAAGAGATATTCTCAACCTTATATTCTTTAACATTGACTGAAGCAAGCAAGGGTATCGTTGAAATAAGAGTTTCTCTGAAATTAACTTTTTTTCATATTTTATTACTGTAGACCAAAAAACAATAATAAACCCAAATTTTGAGAACCCTGGGATAACCTGCTTAAGAGATATTCTCAACCTTATATTCTTTAACATTGACTGAAGCAAGCAAGGGTATCGTTGAAATAAGAGTTTCTCTGAAATTAATTTTTTTCATATTTTATTACTGTAGACCAAAAAACAATAATAAACCCAAATTTTGAGAACCCTGGGATAACCTGCTTAAGAGATATTCTCAACCTTATATTCTTTAACATTGACTGAAGCAAGCAAGGGTATCGTTGAAATAAGAGTTTCTCTGAAATTAACTTTTTTCATATTTTATTACTGTAGACCAAAAAACAATAATAAACCCAAATTTTGAGAACCCTGGGATAACCTGCTTAAGAGATATTCTCAACCTTATATTCTTTAACATTGACTGAAGCAAGCAAGGGTATCGTTGAAATAAGAGTTTCTCTGAAATTAATTTTTTTCATATTTTATTACTGTAGACCAAAAAACAATAATAAACCCAAATTTTGAGAACCCTGGGATAACCTGCTTAAGAGATATTCTCAACCTTATATTCTTTAACATTGACTGAAGCAAGCAAGGGTATCGTTGAAATAAGAGTTTCTCTGAAATTAATTTTTTCATATTTTATTACTGTAGACCAAAAAACAATAATAAACCCAAATTTTGAGAACCCTGGGATAACCTGCTTAAGAGATATTCTCAACCTTATATTCTTTAACATTGACTGAAGCAAGCAAGGGTATCGTTGAAATAAGAGTTTCTCTGAAATTAATTTTTTTCATATTTTATTACTGTAGACCAAAAAACAATTATAAACCCAAATTTTGAGAACCCTGGGATAACCTGCATAAGAGATATTCTCAACCTTATATTCTTTAACATTGACTGAAGCAAGCAAGGGTATCGTTGAAATAAGAGTTTCTCTGAAATTAATTTTTTTCATATTTTATTACTGTAGACCAAAAAACAATAATAAACCCAAATTTTGAGAACCCTGGGATAACCTGCTTAAGAGATATTCTCAACCTTATATTCTTTAACATTGACTGAAGCAAGCAAGGGTATCGTTGAAATAAGAGTTTCTCTGAAATTAATTTTTTTCATATTTTATTACTGTAGACCAAAAAACAATTATAAACCCAAATTTTGAGAACCCTGGGATAACCTGCTTAAGAGATATTCTCAACCTTATATTCTTTAACATTGACTGAAGCAAGCAAGGGTATCGTTGAAATAAGAGTTTCTCTGAAATTAACTTTTTTCATATTTTATTACTGTAGACCAAAAAACAATTATAAACCCAAATTTTGAGAACCCTGGGATAACCTGCTTAAGAGATATTCTCAACCTTATATTCTTTAACATTGACTGAAGCAAGCAAGGGTATCGTTGAAATAAGAGTTTCTCTGAAATTAATTTTTTTCATATTTTATTACTGTAGACCAAAAAACAATAAATCACCCAAATTTTGAGAACCCTGGGATAACCTGCTTAAGAGATATTTTCAACCTTATATTCTTTAACATTGACTGAAGCAAGCAAGGGTATCGTTGAAATAAGAGTTTCTCTGAAATTAATTTTTTTCATATTTTATTACTGTAGACCAAAAAACAATTATAAACCCAAATTTTGAGAACCCTGGGATAACCTGCTTAAGAGATATTCTCAACCTTATATTCTTTAACATTGACTGAAGCAAGCAAGGGTATCGTTGAAATAAGAGTTTCTCTGAAATTAATTTTTTTCATATTTTATTACTGTAGACCAAAAAACAATAATAAACCCAAATTTTGAGAACCCTGGGATAACCTGCTTAAGAGATATTCTCAACCTTATATTATTTAACATTGACTGAAGCAAGCAAGGGTATCGTTGAAATAAGAGTTTCTCTGAAATTAATTTTTTTCGTATTTTATTACTGTAGACCAAAAAACATTAATAAACCCAAATTTTGAGAACCCTGGGATAACCTGCTTAAGAGATATTCTCAACCTTATATTCTTTAACTTTGACTGACGCAAGCAAGGGTATCGTTGAAATAAGAGTTTCTCTGAAATTAATTTTTTTCATATTTTATTACTGTAGACCAAAAAACAATAATAAACCCAAATTTTGAGAACCCTGGGATAACCTGCTTAAGAGATATTCTCAACCTTATATTCTTTAACATTGACTGAAGCAAGCAAGGGTATCGTTGAAATAAGAGTTTCTCTGAAATTAATTTTTTTCATATTTTATTACTGTAGACCAAAAAACAATAATAAACCCAAATTTTGAGAACCCTGGGACAACCTGCTTAAGAGATATTCTCAACCTTATATTCTTTAACATTGACTGAAGCAAGCAAGGGTATCGTTGAAATAAGAGTTTCTCTGAAATTAATTTTTTTCATATTTTATTACTGTAGACCAAAAAACAATAATCACCAAAATTTTGAGAACCCTGGGATAACCTGCTTAAGAGATATTCTCAACCTTATATTCTTTAACATTGACTGAAGCAAGCAAGGGTATCGTTGAAATAAAAGTTTCTCTGAAATTAATTTTTTTCATATTTTATTACTGTAGACCAAAAAACAATAATAAACCCAAATTTTGAGAACCCTGGGATAACCTGCTTAAGAGATATTCTCAACCTTATATTCTTTAACATTGACTGAAGCAAGCAAGGGTATCGTTGAAATAAGAGTTTCTCTGAAATTAATTTTTTTCATATTTTATTACTGTAGACCAAAAAACAATAATAAACCCAAATTTTGAGAACCCTGGGATAACCTGCTTAAGAGATATTCTCAACCTTATATTCTTTAACATTGACTGAAGCAAGCAAGGGTATCGTTGAAATAAGAGTTTCTTTGAAATTAATTTTTTTCATATTTTATTACTGTAGACCAAAAAACAATAATAAACCCAAATTTTGAGAACCCTGGGATAACCTGCTTAAGAGATATTCTCAACCTTATATTCTTTAACATTGACTGAAGCAAGCAAGGGTATCGTTGAAATAAGAGTTTCTCTGAAATTAATTTTTTTCATATTTTATAACTGTAGACCAAAAAACAATTATAAACCCAAATTTTGAGAACCCTGGGATAACCTGCTTAAGAGATATTCTCAACCTTATATTCTTTAACATTGACTGAAGCAAGCAAGGGTATCGTTGAAATAAGAGTTTCTCTGAAATTAATTTTTTTCATATTTTATTACTGTAGACCAAAAAACAATAATAAACCCAAATTTTGAGAACCCTGGGATAACCTGCTTAAGAGATATTCTCAACCTTATATTCTTTAACATTGACTGAAGCAAGCAAGGGTATCGTTGAAATAAGAGTTTCTCTGAAATTAATTTTTTTCATATTTTATTACTGTAGACCAAAAAACAATAATAAACCTAAATTTTGAGAACCCTGGGATAACCTGCTTAAGAGATATTTTCAACCTTATATTCTTTAACATTGACTGAAGCAAGCAAGGGTATCGTTGAAATAAGAGTTTCTCTGAAATTAACTTTTTTCATATTTTATTACTGTAGACCAAAAAACAATAATAAACCCAAATTTTGAGAACCCTGGGATAACCTGCTTAAGAGATATTCTCAACCTTATATTCTTAAACATTGACTGAAGCAAGCAAGGGTATCGTTGAAATAAGAGTTTCTCTGAAATTAATTTTTTTCATATTTTATTACTGTAGACCAAAAAACAATTATAAACCCAAATTTTGAGAACCCTGGGATAACCTGCTTAAGAGATATTCTCAACCTTATATTCTTTAACATTGACTGAAGCAAGCAAGGGTATCGTTGAAATAAGAGTTTCTCTGAAATTAATTTTTTTCATATTTTATTACTGTAGACCAAAAAACAATTATAAACCCAAAATTTGAGAACCCTGGGATAACCTGCTTAAGAGATATTCTCAACCTTATATTCTTTAACATTGACTGAAGCAAGCAAGGGTATCGTTGAAATAAGGGTTTCTCTGAAATTAATTTTTTTCATATTTTATTACTGTAGACCAAAAAACAATAATAAACCCAAATTTTGAGAACCCTGGGATAACCTGCTTAAGAGATATTCTCAACCTTATATTCTTTAACATTGACTGAAGCAAGCAAGGGTATCGTTGAAATAAGAGTTTCTCTGAAATTAATTTTTTTCATATTTTATTACTGTAGACCAAAAAACAATTATAAACCCAAATTTTGAGAACCCTGGGATAACCTGCTTAAGAGATATTCTCAACCTTATATTCTTTAACATTGACTGAAGCAAGCAAGGGTATCGTTGAAATAAGAGTTTCTCTGAAATTAATTTTTTTCATATTTTATTACTGTAGACCAAAAAACAATAATAAACCCAAATTTTGAGAACCCTGGGATAACCTGCTTAAGAGATATTCTCAACCTTATATTCTTTAACATTGACTGAAGCAAGCAAGGGTATCGTTGAAATAAGAGTTTCTCTGAAATTAATTTTTTTCATATTTTATTACTGTAGACCAAAAAACAATTATAAACCCAAATTTTGAGAACCCTGGGATAACCTGCTTAAGAGATATTCTCAACCTTATATTCTTTAACATTGACTGAAGCAAGCAAGGGTATCGTTGAAATAAGAGTTTCTCTGAAATTAATTTTTTTCATATTTTATTACTGTAGACCAAAAAACAATAATAAACCCAAATTTTGAGAACCCTGGGATAACCTGCTTAAGAGATATTCTCAACCTTATATTCTTTAACATTGACTGAAGCAAGCAAGGGTATCGTTGAAATAAGAGTTTCTCTGAAATTAATTTTTTTCATATTTTATTACTGTAGACCAAAAAACAATAATAAACCCAAATTTTGAGAACCCTGGGATAACCTGCTTAAGAGATATTCTCAACCTTATATTCTTTAACATTGACTGAAGCAAGCAAGGGTATCGTTAAAATAAGAGTTTCTCTGAAATTAACTTTTTTCATATTTTATTACTGTAGACCAAAAAACAATTATAAACCCAAATTTTGAGAACCCTGGGATAACCTGCTTAAGAGATATTCTCAACCTTATATTCTTTAACATTGACTGAAGCAAGCAAGGGTATCGTTGAAATAAGAGTTTCTCTGAAATTAATTTTTTTCATATTTTATTACTGTAGACCAAAAAACAATAAATCACCCAAATTTTGAGAACCCTGGGATAACCTGCTTAAGAGATATTCTCAACCTTATATTCTTTAACATTGACTGAAGCAAGCAAGGGTATCGTTGAAATAAGAGTTTCTCTGAAATTAATTTTTTTCATATTTTATTACTGTAGACCAAAAAACTATAATAAACCCAAATTTTGAGAACCCTGGGATAACCTGCTTAAGAGATATTCTCAACCTTAAATTCTTTAACATTGACTGAAGCAAGCAAGGGTATCGTTGAAATAAGAGTTTCTCTGAAATTAATTTTTTTCATATTTTATTACTGTAGACCAAAAAACAATAATAAACCCAAATTTTGAGAACCCTGGGATAACCTGCTTAAGAGATATTCTCAACCTTATATTCTTTAACATTGACTGAAGCAAGCAAGGGTATCGTTGAAATAAGAGTTTCTTTGAAATTAATTTTTTTCATATTTTATTACTGTAGACCAAAAAACAATAATAAACCCAAATTTTGAGAACCCTGGGATAACCTGCTTAAGAGATATTCTCAACCTTATATTCTTTAACATTGACTGAAGCAAGCAAGGGTATCGTTGAAATAAGAGTTTCTCTGAAATTAACTTTTTTCATATTTTATTACTGTAGACCAAAAAACAATAATAAACCCAAATTTTGAGAACCCTGGGATAACCTGCTTAAGAGATATTCTCAACCTTATATTCTTTAACATTGACTGAAGCAAGCAAGGGTATCGTTGAAATAAGAGTTTCTTTGAAATTAATTTTTTTCATATTTTATTACTGTAGACCAAAAAACAATAATAAACTCAAATTTTGAGAACCCTGGGATAACCTGCTTAAGAGATATTCTCAACCTTATATTCTTTAACATTGACTGAAGCAAGCAAGGGTATCGTTGAAATAAGAGTTTCTCTGAAATTAATTTTTTTCATATTTTATTACTGTAGACCAAAAAACAATAATAAACCCAAATTTTGAGAACCCTGGGATAACCTGCTTAAGAGATATTCTCAACCTTATATTCTTTAACATTGACTGAAGCAAGCAAGGGTATCGTTGAAATAAGAGTTTCTCTGAAATTAATTTTTTTCATATTTTATTACTGTAGACCAAAAAACAATTATAAACCCATATTTTGAGAACCCTGGGATAACCTGCTTAAGAGATATTCTCAACCTTATATTCTTTAACATTGACTGAAGCAAGCAAGGGTATCGTTGAAATAAGAGTTTCTCTGAAATTAATTTTTTTCATATTTTATTACTGTAGACCAAAAAACAATAATAAACCCACATTTTGAGAACCCTGGGATAACCTGCTTAAGAGATATTCTCAACCTTATATTCTTTTACATTGACTGAAGCAAGCAAGGGTATCGTTGAAATAAGAGTTTCTCTGAAATTAATTTTTTTCATATTTTATTACTGTAGACCAAAAAACATTAATAAACCCAAATTTTGAGAACCCTGGGATAACCTGCTTAAGAGATATTCTCAACCTTATATTCTTTAACATTGACTGAAGCAAGCAAGGGTATCGTTAAAATAAGAGTTTCTCTGAAATTAACTTTTTTCATATTTTATTACTGTAGACCAAAAAACAATAATAAACCCAAATTTTGAGAACCCTGGGATAACCTGCTTAAGAGATATTCTCAACCTTATATTCTTTAACATTGACTGAAGCAAGCAAGGGTATCGTTGAAATAAGAGTTTCTCTGAAATTAATTTTTTTCATATTTTATTACTGTAGACCAAAAAACAATTATAAACCCAAATTTTGAGAACCCTGGGATAACCTGCTTAAGAGATATTCTCAACCTTATATTCTTTAACATTGACTGAAGCAAGCAAGGGTATCGTTGAAATAAGAGTTTCTCTGAAATTAACTTTTTTCATATTTTATTACTGTAGACCAAAAAACAATAATAAACCCAAATTTTGAGAACCCTGGGATAACCTGCTTAAGAGATATTCTCAACCTTATATTCTTTAACATTGACTGAAGCAAGCAAGGGTATCGTTGAAATAAGAGTTTCTTTGAAATTAATTTTTTTCATATTTTATTACTGTAGACCAAAAAACAATAATAAACCCAAATTTTGAGAACCCTGGGATAACCTGCTTAAGAGATATTCTCAACCTTATATTCTTTAACATTGACTGAAGCAAGCAAGGGTATCGTTGAAATAAGAGTTTCTCTGAAATTAATTTTTTTCATATTTTATTACTGTAGACCAAAAAACAATTATAAACCCAAATTTTGATAACCCTGGGATAACCTGCTTAAGAGATATTCTCAACCTTATATTCTTTAACATTGACTGAAGCAAGCAAGGGTATCGTTGAAATAAGAGTTTCTCTGAAATTAATTTTTTTCATATTTTATTACTGTAGACCAAAAAACAATAATAAACCCAAAATTTGAGAACCCTGGGATAACCTGCTTAAGAGATATTCTCAACCTTATATTCTTTAACATTGACTGAAGCAAGCAAGGGTATCGTTGAAATAAGAGTTTCTCTGAAATTAATTTTTTTCATATTTTATTACTGTAGACCAAAAAACAATTATAAACCCAAATTTTGAGAACCCTGGGATAACCTGCTTAAGAGATATTCTCAACCTTATATTCTTTAACATTGACTGTAGCAAGCAAGGGTATCGTTGAAATAAGAGTTTCTCTGAAATTAATTTTTTTCATATTTTATTACTGTAGACCAAAAAACAATAATAAACCCAAATTTTGAGAACCCTGGGATAACCTGCTTAAGAGATATTCTCAACCTTATATTCTTTAACATTGACTGAAGCAAGCAAGGGTATCGTTGAAATAAGAGTTTCTCTGAAATTAATTTTTTTCATATTTTATTACTGTAGACCAAAAAACAATAATAAACCCAAATTTTGAGAACCCTGGGATAACCTGCTTAAGAGATATTCTCAACCTTATATTCTTTAACATTGACTGAAGCAAGCAAGGGTATCGTTAAAATAAGAGTTTCTCTGAAATTAACTTTTTTCATATTTTATTACTGTAGACCAAAAAACAATAAATCACCCAAATTTTGAGAACCCTGGGATAACCTGCTTAAGAGATATTCTCAACCTTATATTCTTTAACATTGACTGAAGCAAGCAAGGGTATCGTTGAAATAAGAGTTTCTCTGAAATTAATTTTTTTCATATTTTATTACTCTAGACCAAAAAACAATAATAAACCCAAATTTTGAGAACCCTGGGATAACCTGCTTAAGAGATATTCTCAACCTTATATTCTTTAACATTGACTGAAGCAAGCAAGGGTATCGTTGAAATAAGAGTTTCTCTGAAATTAATTTTTTTCATATTTTATTACTGTAGACCAAAAAACAATAATAAACCCAAATTTTGAGAACCCTGGGATAACCTGCTTAAGAGATATTCTCAACCTTATATTCTTTAACATTGACTGAAGCAAGCAAGGGTATCGTTGAAATAAGAGTTTCTCTGAAATTGATTTTTTTCATATTTTATTACTGTAGACCAAAAAACAATAATAAATCCAAATTTTGAGAACCCTGGGATAACCTGCTTAAGAGATATTCTCAACCTTATATTCTTTAACATTGACTGAAGCAAGCAAGGGTATCGTTGAAATAAGAGTTTCTCTGAAATTAATTTTTTTCATATTTTATTACTGTAGACCAAAAAACAATAATAAACCCAAATTTTGAGAACCCTGGGATAACCTGCTTAAGAGATATTCTCAACCTTATATTCTTTAACATTGACTGAAGCAAGCAAGGGTATCGTTGAAATAAGAGTTTCTCTGAAATTAATTTTTTTCATATTTTATTACTGTAGACCAAAAAACAATAATAAACCCAAATTTTGAGAACCCTGGGATAACCTGCTTAAGAGATATTCTCAACCTTATATTCTTTAACATTGACTGAAGCAAGCAAGGGTATCGTTGAAATAAGAGTTTCTTTGAAATTAATTTTTTTCATATTTTATTACTGTAGAACAAAAAACAATAATAAACCCAAATTTTGAGAACCCTGGGATAACCTGCTTAAGAGATATTCTCAACCTTATATTCTTTAACATTGACTGAAGCAAGCAAGGGTATCGTTGAAATAAGAGTTTCTCTGAAATTAATTTTTTTCATATTTTATTACTGTAGACCAAAAAATAATAATAAACCCAAATTTTGAGAACCCTGGGATAACCTGCTTAAGAGATATTCTCAACCTTATATTCTTTAACATTGACTGAAGCAAGCAAGGGTATCGTTGAAATAAGAGTTTCTCTGAAATTAATTTTTTTCATATTTTATTACTGTTGACCAAAAAACAATAATAAACCCAAATTTTGAGAACCCTGGGATAACCTGCTTAAGAGATATTCTGAACCTTATATTCTTTAACATTGACTAAAGCAAGCAAGGGTATCGTTGAAATAAGAGTTTCTCTGAAATTAATTTTTTTCATATTTTATTACTGTAGACCAAAAAACAATAATAAACCCAAATTTTGAGAACCCTGGGATAACCTGCTTAAGAGATATTCTCAACCTTATATTCTTTAACATTGACTGAAGCAAGCAAGGGTATCGTTGAAATAAGAGTTTCTTTGAAATTAATTTTTTTCATATTTTATTACTGTAGACCAAAAAACAATAATAAACCCAAATTTTGAGAACCCTGGGATAACCTGCTTAAGAGATATTCTCAACCTTATATTCTTTAACATTGACTGAAGCAAGCAAGGGTATCGTTGAAATAAGAGTTTCTTTGAAATTAATTTTTTTCATATTTTATTACTGTAGACCAAAAAACAATAATAAACCCAAATTTTGAGAACCCTGGGATAACCTGCTTAAGAGATATTCTCAACCTTATATTCTTTAACATTGACTGAAGCAAGCAAGGGTATCGTTGAAATAAGAGTTTCTCTGAAATTAATTTTTTTCATATTTTATTACTGTAGACCAAAAAACAATAATAAACCCAAATTTTGAGAACCCTGGGATAACCTGCTTAAGAGATATTCTCAACCTTATATTCTTTAACATTGACTGAAGCAAGCAAGGGTATCGTTGAAATAAGAGTTTCTCTGAAATTAATTTTTTTCATATTTTATTACTGTAGACCAAAAAACAATTATAAACCCAAATTTTGAGAACCCTGGGATAACCTGCTTAAGAGATATTCTCAACCTTATATTCTTTAACATTGACTGAAGCAAGCAAGGGTATCGTTGAAATAAGAGTTTCTTTGAAATTAATTTTTTTCATATTTTATTACTGTAGACCAAAAAACAATAATAAACCCAAATTTTGAGAACCCTGGGATAACCTGCTTAAGAGATATTCTCAACCTTATATTCTTTAACATTGACTGAAGCAAGCAAGGGTATCGTTGAAATAAGAGTTTCTCTGAAATTAATTTTTTTCATATTTTATTACTGTAGACCAAAAAACAATTATAAACCCAAATTTTGAGAACCCTGGGATAACCTGCTTAAGAGATATTCTCAACCTTATATTCTTTAACATTGACTGAAGCAAGCAAGGGTATCGTTGAAATAAGAGTTTCTTTGAAATTAATTTTTTTCATATTTTATTACTGTAGACCAAAAAACAATAATAAACCCAAATTTTGAGAACCCTTGGATAACCTGCTTAAGAGATATTCTCAACCTTATATTCTTTAACATTGACTGAAGCAAGCAAGGGTATCGTTAAAATAAGAGTTTCTCTGAAATTAACTTTTTTCATATTTTATTACTGTAGACCAAAAAACAATTATAAACCCAAATTTTGAGAACCCTGGGATAACCTGCTTAAGAGATATTCTCAACCTTATATTCTTTAACATTGACTGAAGCAAGCAAGGGTATCGTTGAAATAAGAGTTTCTCTGAAATTAATTTTTTTCATATTTTATTACTGTAGACCAAAAAACAATAAATCACCCAAATTTTGAGAACCCTGGGATAACCTGCTTAAGAGATATTCTCAACCTTATATTCTTTAACATTGACTGAAGCAAGCAAGGGTATCGTTGAAATAAGTTTCTCTGAAATTAACTTTTTTCATATTTTATTACTGTAGACCAAAAAACAATAATAAACCCAAATTTTAAGAACCCTGGGATAACCTGCTTAAGAGATATTCTCAACCTTATATTCTTTAACATTGACTGAAGCAAGCAAGGGTATCGTTGAAATAAGAGTTTCTCTGAAATTAATTTTTTTCATATTTTATTACTGTAGACCAAAAACAATAATAAACCCAAATTTTGAGAACCCTGGGATAACCTGCTTAAGAGATATTCTCAACCTTATATTCTTTAACATTGACTGAAGCAAGCAAGGGTATCGTTGAAATAAGATTTTCTTTGAAATTAATTTTTTTCATTTTTTATTACTGTAGACCAAAAAACAATAATAAACCCAAATTTTGAGAACCCTGGGATAGCCTGCTTAAGAGATATTCTCAACCTTATATTCTTTAACATTGACTGAAGCAAGCAAGGGTATCGTTGAAATAAGAGTTTCTCTGAAATTAATTTTTTTCATATTTTATTACTGTAGACCAAAAAACAATAATAAACCCAAATTTTGAGAACCCTGGGATAACCTGCTTAAGAGATATTCTCAACCTTATATTCTTTAACATTGACTGAAGCAAGCAAGGGTATCGTTGAAATAAGAGTTTCTCTGAAATTAATTTTTTCATATTTTATTACTGTAGACCAAAAAACAATAATAAACCCAAATTTTGAGAACCCTGGGATAACCTGCTTAAGAGATATTCTCAACCTTATATTCTTTAACATTGACTGAAGCAAGCAAGGGTATCGTTGAAATAAGAGTTTCTCTGAAATTATGTTTTTTCATATTTTATTACTGTAGACCAAAAAACAATAATAAACCCAAATTTTGAGAACCCTGGGATAACCTGCTTAAGAGATATTCTCAACCTTATATTCTTTAACATTGACTGAAGCAAGCAAGGGTATCGTTGAAATAAGAGTTTCTCTGAAATTAATTTTTTTCATATTTTATTACTGTAGACCAAAAAACAATAATAAACCCAAATTTTGAGAACCCTGGGATAACCTGCTTAAGAGATATTCTCAACCTTATATTCTTTAACATTGACTGAAGCAAGCAAGGGTATCGTTGAAATAAGAGTTTCTCTGAAATTAACTTTGTTCATATTTTATTACTGTAGACCAAAAAATAATAATAAACCCAAATTTTGAGAACCCTGGGATAACCTGCTTAAGAGATATTCTCAACCTTATATTCTTTAACATTGACTGAAGCAAGCAAGGGTATCGTTGAAATAAGAGTTTCTCTGAAATTAATTTTTTTCATATTTTATTACTGTAGACCAAAAAACAATAATAAACCCAAATTTTGAGAACCCTGGGATAACCTGCTTAAGAGATATTCTCAACCTTATATTCTTTAACATTGACTGAAGCAAGCAAGGGTATCGTTGAAATAAGAGTTTCTCTGAAATTAATTTTTTTCATATTTTATTACTGTTCACGCATTATCGTGAATTGTTAAATAGTTTACCTGAAAAATCAAAATATTTTAAATTAGAATCAAAACAAAACCAATTAAAGATTTATAAAATTATGCAAAACATTACCAAAACAATCCTTTTGAAATGTCAACGAAACTTTCAATTTTGAATTGACGTGTTCGGTATATTTTGATCATTCATTCGATATTTTCAATTTTCACATTGAATTTATGTGTTCGTTATTCTATATTATTAATTCGATAGTTTCGAGATCGTTGGTAAACTTGACAGCTGTGATTTGTAGAGTTTTGGCTTTCTATAAAATGGACTGTTTTTGGTAGTTTTGCTCTCTTATTCTTACGAATTTATATCTGAATAGTATTGTCAGTAAAAAGTGTTGTTTGTATTACCATGTAGTTGGTTGAGTATGAGCTAAGCTCTCTCTTTTAGTTTTTAAGTGAATTTTAAATATTTTGTATTCCCATGTGTTAACTCAGTAATTGTAAAATTAATAAATGAAGTTTATATAAAGTTGTGTGCATCAGGTCAGTTTTTTAATGTATATATAAATTAACCAAATAGTTTTTTCTTTGTTCTCTGACAAATATTCGTCGAGTGTGCATGCAGTAAAAACCTCGTATAAGTTTTCATCGGTTGGAACGGGTGATGTTTCCATGCATTTTTCATTTCATATGTACATGATTTCAACTATTATATGAGCTGATATTTTCTTCATTGCATAGTTCATCTCATATGTACATAATCTCAACTATTATATGATCTGATATTTTCGTCATTACTTCAGTGAATCATCGCAATTACATAACTTCAAATATTAAACGAGCTGATATTTTCATTTCATATGTACATAACTTCAACTATTATATGAGCTGATATTTTCATCATTGCATAGTTCATATCATATGTACATAATCTCAACTATTATATGATCTGATATTTTCGTCATTGCTTCAGTTAGTCATCGCATTTACATAACTTCAAATATTATATGAGCTGATATTTTCATCATTGCATAGTTCATCTCATATGTACATAATCTCAACTATTATATGATCTGATATTTTCGTCATTACTTCAGTGAATCATCGCAATTACATAACTTCAAATATTATATGAGCTGATATTTTCATCATTGCATAGTTCATGTCATATGTACATAACTTCAACTATTATATGAGCTGATATTTTCATCATTGCATAGTTCATCTCATATGTACATAATCTCAACTATTATATGATCTGATATTTTCGTCATTACTTCAGTGAATCATCGCAATTACATAACTTCAAATATTAAACGAGCTGATATTTTCATTTCATATGTGCATAACTTCAACTATTATATGAGCTGATATTTTCATCATTGCATAGTTTATCTCATATGTACATAATCTCAACTATTATATGATCTGATATTTTCGTCATTACTTCAGTGAATCATCGCAATTACATAACTTCAAATATTAAACGAGCTGATATTTTCATTTCATATGTGCATAACTTCAACTATTATATGAGCTGATATTTTCGTCATTACTTCTGTTAATCATCTCGTTTGCATAACTTCAATTATTATATGAGCTGAGATATTTTCATCATTGCATCATTCATCTCACTTACATAATTTCAACTATTATATGAGCTGAGACATTTTCGTCATTGCTTCAATCAAAACATCTCATATTGACATGATTTTCAACTATTATATGAGTCGATATTAGTCTCTGTATTTCTCTGGGTCTCACATTACCTTGATATTTGCATCACGGTGTTGGAAGTTGATGTGCCAACCAACTCACATCAAAATATATCTTCAGGAAAAAAAAACAGTCCACCTCTCATCGACGCCGCATCATTTGGTCCTTCGAGCCGGATATATACGCAGCTCGTCTCAAAATAACTTCGGAAGAAGAAAAAAAAACCAACCAACGTTTTTGGATAATTTAAGGTACCATTTAGTATAATTTATAAGTAACTTAATTATTTAAATTTTCGTCAAATATCATTAACATTATGCATTTCTCTAGCATTTATATTGTCATTGTTTATTAACACGACTTGCGTGATCATATAATTGTGATTTTTTGGGACATTCACTACTACGGGGTGTACAATGTCGCTTAGTCGATTGTTTAATTGTCTATGGTGGATGGCTTGTCGGATTGTTTCATTTTATTGACATATTTCACCTGGAACAATGTTCATCCGTTTTTCTCTTCGGTATTAATTTTCCATAAGGTTAAAATGCCGGATTCCCCTTACGAAGACCTCTTGAAAAAACAACGTCGTACAAAATCTCGTCGTACCTGAATGGAATTTGAATTCCAAAATAATTTTGCTGTCGTCGTTAATATTTTTAAAAAAGTTTTATACATCTCGTCATATTCTAATGGAATTTGAATTCCAAGATAAATTTCTTATTTCTGTTAGTAATTCAGTTCGTCGTACTTTAATGTAACTTGAATTCCATATAATTGTTGTCTTCGCTAATATTTTGAAAATCGTTATTCATTTTTCGTCGTACCTTGTTGGAATGCGATTTTTCGTTAATAGTTGGAGTCACTATTCGTTTCGTCGTACTTAGTAGAATGTGATTTCCAGATATAATTGTTGTCGTCGCTAATATTTTGAAAATCGTTATTCATTTGTCGTACCTTGTTGGAATGCGATTTTTCGTTAATAGTTGGAGTCACTATTCGTTTTCGTCGTACTTAGTAGAATGTGATTTCCAGATATAATTGTTGTCGTCGCTAATATTTTGAAAATCGTTATTTATTTTTCGTCGTACCTTGTTGGAATGCGATTTTTCGTTAATAGTTGGAGTCGCTATTCGTTTCGTCGTACTTAGTAGAATGTGATTTCCAGATACAATTGTTGTCTTCGTTAATATTTTAGAAAATCGTTCTGTCGTATTTTTAAATCATTCGTCGTACTTTATTAGATTAATTGTTATTTTTAGGATTCTGTTATATTATGTATTATATTCATCGGATTCTAGTAGATTAAATAGCATATTCATCGGATGTTCCAATATTAAATTACCAATTTATTCATCGGATCATTTCAAAATACCGTTTAGGTGTGGAGTAATTAATTATTTAATCCACATCGTTCGTCAATCAACATGGAAGTTTTGATATTGGTTTGTCCAACATTCGCTGGTATTTGGATGTGTTAGCTTCATTAATTTTTCGTCGTTCTCCTTGTTGCTATCATAATTCCAACAGATGTTCACTCTTGTCTCATTCTTCGTTGCCTTGGCAGAGTGTGCCTCACAGCCCACCTTCGTCGTATAGTCGTTGAGACAAAATCAAACAAATTTCTTCAATGTGAATTAGCTCTGACCTTGCTAATAGGCTCACATGCCTCATTTGTAGTAATTGGTTATTCGTCATATCTTACTAGAATTCGTTTCTCAATTTAATGTTCATTAATAGTTGGAGTCATTATTCGTTTCGTCGTACTTAGTAGAATGTGATTTCCGAATAAAATTGTTGTTCGTTAATATTTTAGATATTTTTCTCGTACGGTTCGCCGTACCCTAACACCATTCATCGTATTTTATTAGTTTGATTGTTATATTCTTAGGAACCTGTTAAATTATTTTATACCCATTAAATTCTAGTAGATTAAATACTATTCATCGCATGTTACATTATTGAATTACCAACTCATTCATCAAATCCTGTCAAATTCATCGTTATTAGATGTGAAATAATTAGTTATTCAATTCACATCGTTCATCAGTTAACATGGAAGGTTTATATTGGTTCGTCGAACATCCGCTGGTATCTGGATGTGTTAGCTTCATTAATGTTTCCCCGTTCTCCTTGTTGCTATCATAATTCCTACAGATGTTCGCTCTTGTCTCATTCTTCGTTACCTTGGCAGAGTGTCTGACAGCCCACTTTCGTCGTATAGTCGTTGAGACAAAATCAAACAATTTTTCCAATGTTAACCAATGTGTCCTTGCAAAATGGCTAACATGCCTCATTTGTATTTAGTAGTATTCGTCATTAGAATTCGTTTTAATTCAATATTTGGTAGTTAATGGTTCGGTAGTATCTTAAGCCGTTATAGGTTTAATTATAATTTAATAAAATGTTTGTCTTCAGTAGGAATTAAAGTCATTAGTTATTTTCACGCGTCTTTCGTCTAGTTTATGTTACAAACCGAAAATGATTTCGTTTGAATTAGAATTTTATATTTTGTCATTTCCGTCTGCCAAATTGATAATTCAGGTTGTAGCACCGAGCTTTAATCGTTGACATTTAACTTTTGCAGGCCCCCTCTATTAGCTCAAGATGCGTGCTCAACTGCAACTGACAAATTGTTCATATGCATGTTCGCGTGTTTCGTCTCAAAGCAGTCCAGTTGGAAATCAGTATTAACTCATCAGCTGATCCTTTTAGAGCTTGGTTTCGTCGTATGTATGGTATCACGTAGCGGATTGTGATGTTTTTAAAAATTCTGCTTCCACAACATTGCCAACTTCATTGAAGCTCATGAAGCTCATTCATGTGGTCTACTCTTCGTCACAGAGTGTGTCCGACAACTCAATTTCGTTGTACAATCGTTGTGTCATTTTAAATTGAGCCTATTGTCATCTCCATTAACCCAGCTGAATCCATTCTGAAACGCTCAGTAGCACGAATCAGCGTAATCTCACATCTTGATGTTGAAGATTTGCAGCAGTTTGTTGTATCAAGTAATTACAAACTAGTGGTGGATTATATTTCACTAATTAATATTTGCAATCGTCCACGTACCTCAAGCAACAATGTTCTGCGACCAGTCTGTTCAGTCTGACAAGTCACTCACCTCGACTACAGTGATCCCTGAACATTCATACACTTAAAATTTACTTTAGTTGCTGTCCGTAACTGGTTTTAAGGGATTACGTAATTGCAACCATGTCGCAGCCTGGACCGTTTCATTTTGTTAAAGTAAATAGTTTAAGGTCGCCAGTATGTTCACGCATTATCGTGAATTGTTAAATAGTTTACCTGAAAAATCAAAATATTTTAAATTAGAATCAAAACAAAACCAATTAAAGATTTATAAAATTATGCAAAACATTACCAAAACAATCCTTTTGAAATGTCAACGAAACTTTCAATTTTGAATTGACGTGTTCGGTATATTTTGATCATTCATTCGATATTTTCAATTTTCACATTGAATTTATGTGTTCGTTATTCTATATTATTAATTCGATAGTTTCGAGATCGTTGGTAAACTTGACAGCTGTGATTTGTAGAGTTTTGGCTTTCTATAAAATGGACTGTTTTTGGTAGTTTTGCTCTCTTATTCTTACGAATTTATATCTGAATAGTATTGTCAGTAAAAAGTGTTGTTTGTATTACCATGTAGTTGGTTGAGTATGAGCTAAGCTCTCTCTTTTAGTTTTTAAGTGAATTTTAAATATTTTGTATTCCCATGTGTTAACTCAGTAATTGTAAAATTAATAAATGAAGTTTATATAAAGTTGTGTGCATCAGGTCAGTTTTTTAATGTATATATAAATTAACCAAATAGTTTTTTCTTTGTTCTCTGACAAATATTCGTCGAGTGTGCATGCAGTAAAAACCTCGTATAAGTTTTCATCGGTTGGAACGGGTGATGTTTCCATGCATTTTTCATTTCATATGTACATGATTTCAACTATTATATGAGCTGATATTTTCTTCATTGCATAGTTCATCTCATATGTACATAATCTCAACTATTATATGATCTGATATTTTCGTCATTACTTCAGTGAATCATCGCAATTACATAACTTCAAATATTAAACGAGCTGATATTTTCATTTCATATGTACATAACTTCAACTATTATATGAGCTGATATTTTCATCATTGCATAGTTCATATCATATGTACATAATCTCAACTATTATATGATCTGATATTTTCGTCATTGCTTCAGTTAGTCATCGCATTTACATAACTTCAAATATTATATGAGCTGATATTTTCATCATTGCATAGTTCATCTCATATGTACATAATCTCAACTATTATATGATCTGATATTTTCGTCATTACTTCAGTGAATCATCGCAATTACATAACTTCAAATATTATATGAGCTGATATTTTCATCATTGCATAGTTCATGTCATATGTACATAACTTCAACTATTATATGAGCTGATATTTTCATCATTGCATAGTTCATCTCATATGTACATAATCTCAACTATTATATGATCTGATGTTTTCGTCATTACTTCAGTGAATCATTGCAATTACATAACTTCAAATATTATATGAGCTGATATTTTCATCATTGCATAGTTCATGTCATATGTACATAACTTCAACTATTATATGAGCTGATATTTTCATCATTGCATAGTTCATCTCATATGTACATAATCTCAACTATTATATGATCTGATATTTTCGTCATTACTTCAGTGAATCATCGCAATTACATAACTTCAAATATTAAACGAGCTGATATTTTCATTTCATATGTGCATAACTTCAACTATTATATGAGCTGATATTTTCATCATTGCATAGTTTATCTCATATGTACATAATCTCAACTATTATATGATCTGATATTTTCGTCATTACTTCAGTGAATCATCGCAATTACATAACTTCAAATATTAAACGAGCTGATATTTTCATTTCATATGTGCATAACTTCAACTATTATATGAGCTGATATTTTCGTCATTACTTCTGTTAATCATCTCGTTTGCATAACTTCAATTATTATATGAGCTGAGATATTTTCATCATTGCATCATTCATCTCACTTACATAATTTCAACTATTATATGAGCTGAGACATTTTCGTCATTGCTTCAATCAAAACATCTCATATTGACATGATTTTCAACTATTATATGAGTCGATATTAGTCTCTGTATTTCTCTGGGTCTCACATTACCTTGATATTTGCATCACGGTGTTGGAAGTTGATGTGCCAACCAACTCACGTCGAAATATATCTTCAGGAAAAAAATACAGTCCACCTCTCATCGACGCCGCATCAATTACTGTAGACCAAAAAACAATAATAAACCCAAATTTTGAGAACCCTGGGATAACCTGCTTAAGAGATATTCTCAACCTTATATTCTTTAACATTGACTGAAGCAAGCAAGGGTATCGTTGAAATAAGAGTTTCTCTGAAAATAATTTTTTTCATATTTTATTACTGTAGACCAAAAAACAATAATAAACCCAAATTTTGAGAACCCTGGGATAACCTGCTTAAGAGATATTCTCAACCTTATATTCTTTAACATTGACTGAAGCAAGCAAGGGTATCGTTGAAATAAGAGTTTCTCTGAAATTACCTTTGTTCATATTTTATTACTGTAGACCAAAAAACAATAATAAACCCAAATTTTGAGAACCCTGGGATAACCTGCTTAAGAGATATTCTCAACCTTATATTCTTTAACATTGACTGAAGCAAGCAAGGGTATCGTTGAAATAAGAGTTTCTCTGAAATTAACTTTGTTCATATTTTATTACTGTAGACCAAAAAACAATAATAAACCCAAATTTTGAGAACCCTGGGATAACCTGCTTAAGAGATATTCTCAACCTTATATTCTTTAACATTGACTGAAGCAAGCAAGGGTATCGTTGAAATAAGAGTTTCTCTGAAATTAATTTTTTTCATATTTTATTACTGTAGACCAAAAAACAATAATAAACCCAGATTTTGAGAACCCTGGGATAACCTGCTTAAGAGATATTCTCAACCTTATATTCTTTAACATTGACTGAAGCAAGCAAGGGTATCGTTGAAATAAGAGTTTCTCTGAAATTAATTTTTTTCATATTTTATTACTGTAGACCAAAAAACAATAATAAACCCAAATTTTGAGAACCCTGGGATAACCTGCTTAAGAGATATTCTCAACCTTATATTCTTTAACATTGACTGAAGCAAGCAAGGGTATCGTTGAAATAAGAGTTTCTCTGAAATTAATTTTTTTCATATTTTATTACTGTAGACCAAAAAACATTAATAAACCCAAATTTTGAGAACCCTAGGATAACCTGCTTAAGAGATATTCTTAACCTTATATTCTTTAACATTGACTGAAGCAAGCAAGGGTATCGTTGAAATAAGAGTTTCTCTGAAATTAATTTTTTTCATATTTTATTACTGTAGACCAAAAAACAATAATAAACCCAAATTTTGAGAACCCTGGGATAACCTGCTTAAGAGATATTCTCAACCTTATATTCTTTAACATTGACTGAAGCAAGCAAGGGTATCGTTGAAATAAGAGTTTCTCTGAAATTAATTTTTTTCATATTTTATTACTGTAGACCAAAAAACAATAATAAACCCAAATTTTGAGAACCCTGGGATAACCTGCTTAAGAGATATTCTCAACCTTATATTCTTTAACATTGACTGAAGCAAGCAAGGGTATCGTTGAAATAAGAGTTTCTCTGAAATTAGTTTTTTTAATATTTTATTACTGTAGACCAAAAAACAATTATAAACCCAAATTTTGAGAACCCTGGGATGACCTGCTTAAGAGATATTCTCAACCTTACATTCTTTAACATTGACTGAAGCAAGCAAGGGTATCGTTGAAATAAGAGTTTCTTTGAAATTAATTTTTTTCATATTTTATTACTGTAGACCAAAAAACAATTATAAACCCAAATTTTGAGAACCCTGGGATAACCTGCTTAAGAGATATTCTCAACCTTATATTCTTTAACATTGACTGAAGCAAGCAAGGGTATCGTTGAAATAAGAGTTTCTTTGAAATTAATTTTTTTCATATTTTATTACTGTAGACCAAAAAACAATAATAAACCCAAATTTTGAGAACCCTGGGATAACCTGCTTAAGAGATATTCTCAACCTTATATTCTTTAACATTGACTGAAGCAAGCAAGGGTATCGTTAAAATAAGAGTTTCTCTGAAATTAATTTTTTTCATATTTTATTACTGTAGACCAAAAAACAATAATAAACCCAAATTTTGAGAACCCTGGGATAACCTGCTTAAGAGATATTCTCAACCTTATATTCTTTAACATTGACTGAAGCAAGCAAGGGTATCGTTGAAATAAGAGTTTCTCTGAAATTAATTTTTTTCATATTTTATTACTGTAGACCAAAAAACAATAATAAACCCAAATTTTGAGAACCCTGGGATAACCTGCTTAAGAGATATTCTCAACCTTATATTCTTTAACATTGACTGAAGCAAGCAAGGGTATCGTTGAAATAAGAGTTTCTTTGAAATTAATTTTTGTCATATTTTATTACTGTAGACCAAAAAACAATAATAAACCCAAATTTTGAGAACCCTGGGATAACCTGCTTAAGAGATATTCTCAACCTTATATTCTTTAACATTGACTGAAGCAAGCAAGGGTATCGTTGAAATAAGAGTTTCGCTGAAATTAATTTTTTTCATATTTTATTACTGTAGACCAAAAAACAATAATAAACCCAAATTTTGAGAACCCTGGGATAACCTGCTTAAGAGATATTCTCAACCTTATATTCTTTAACATTGACTGAAGCAAGCAAGGGTATCGTTGAAATAAGAGTTTCTCTGAAATTAGTTTTTTTCATATTTTATTACTGGAGACCAAAAAACAATTATAAACCCAAATTTTGAGAACCCTGGGATGACCTGCTTAAGAGATATTCTCAACCTTATATTCTTTAACATTGACTGAAGCAAGCAAGGGTATCGTTGAAATAAGAGTTTCTTTGAAATTAATTTTTTTCATATTTTATTACTGTAGACCAAAAAACAATTATAAACCCAAATTTTGAGAACCCTGGGATAACCTGCTTAAGAGATATTCTCAACCTTATATTCTTTAACATTGACTGAAGCAAGCAAGGGTATCGTTGAAATAAGAGTTTCTTTGAAATTAATTTTTTTCATATTTTATTACTGTAGACAAAAAACAATAATAAACCCAAATTTTGAGAACCCTGGGATAACCTGCTTAAGAGATATTCTCAACCTTATATTCTTTAACATTGACTGAAGCAAGCAAGGGTATCGTTAAAATAAGAGTTTCTCTGAAATTAATTTTTTTCATATTTTATTACTGTAGACCAAAAAACAATAATAAACCCAAATTTTGAGAACCCTGGGATAACCTGCCTAAGAGATATTCTCAACCTTATATTCTTTAACATTGACTGAAGCAAGCAAGGGTATCGTTGAAATAAGAGTTTCTCTGAAATTAATTTTTTTCATATTTTATTACTGTAGACCAAAAAACAATAATAAACCAAATTTTGAGAACCCTGGGATAACCTGCTTAAGAGATATTCTCAACCTTATATTCTTTAACATTGACTGAAGCAAGCAAGGGTATCGTTGAAATAAGAGTTTCTCTGAAATTAATTTTTTTCATATTTTATTACTGTAGACCAAAAAACATTAATAAACTCAAATTTTGAGAACCCTGGGATAACCTGCTTAAGAGATATTCTCAACCTTATATTCTTTAACATTGACTGAAGCAAGCAAGGGTATCGTTGAAATAAGAGTTTCTCTGAAATTAATTTTTTTCATATTTTATTACTGTAGACCAAAAAACATTAATAAACCCAAATTTTGAGAACCCTGGGATAACCTGCTTAAGAGATATTCTCAACCTTATATTCTTTAACATTGACTGAAGCAAGCAAGGGTATCGTTGAAATAAGAGTTTCTCTGAAATTAATTTTTTTCATATTTTATTACTGTAGACCAAAAAACATTAATAAACCCAAATTTTGAGAACCCTGGGATAACCTGCTTAAGAGATATTCTCAACCTTGTATTCTTTAACATTGACTGAAGCAAGCAAGGGTATCGTTGAAATAAGAGTTTCTTTGAAATTAATTTTTTTCATATTTTATTACTGTAGACCAAAAAACAATAATAAACCCAAATTTTGAGAACCCTGGATAACCTGCTTAAGAGATATTCTCAACCTTATATTCTTTAACATTGACTGAAGCAAGCAAGGGTATCGTTGAAATAAGAGTTTCTCTGAAATTAATTTTTTTCATATTTTATTACTGTAGACCAAAAAACAATTATAAACCCAAATTTTGAGAACCCTGGGATGACCTGCTTAAGAGATATTCTCAACCTTATATTCTTTAACATTGACTGAAGCAAGCAAGGGTATCGTTGAAATAAGAGTTTCTTTGAAATTAATTTTTTTCATATTTTATTACTGTAGACCAAAAAACAATAATAAATCCAAATTTTGAGAACCCTGGGATAACCTGCTTAAGAGATATTCTCAACCTTATATTCTTTAACATTGACTGAAGCAAGCAAGGGTATCGTTGAAATAAGAATTTCTTTGAAATTAATTTTTTTCATATTTTATTACTGTAGACCAAAAAACAATAATAAACCCAAATTTTGAGAACCCTGGGATAACCTGCTTAAGAGATATTCTCAACCTTATATTCTTTAACATTGACTGAAGCAAGCAAGGGTATCGTTGAAATAAGAGTTTCTTTGAAATTAATTTTTTTCATATTTTATTACTGTAGACCAAAAAACAATAATAAATCCAAATTTTGAGAACCCTGGGATAACCTGCTTAAGAGATATTCTCAACCTTATATTCTTTAACATTGACTGAAGCAAGCAAGGGTATCGTTGAAATAAGAATTTCTTTGAAATTAATTTTTTTCATATTTTATTACTGTAGACCAAAAAACAATAATAAACCCAAATTTTGAGAACCCTGGGATAACCTGCTTAAGAGATATTCTCAACCTTATATTCTTTAACATTGACTGAAGCAAGCAAGGGTATCGTTAAAATAAGAGTTTCTCTGAAATTAATTTTTTTCATATTTTATTACTGTTGACCAAAAAACAATAATAAACCCAAATTTTGAGAACCCTGGGATAACCTGCTTAAGAGATATTCTCAACCTTATATTCTTTAACATTGACTGAAGCAAGCAAGGGTATCGTTGAAATAAGAGTTTCTCTGAAATTAATTTTTTTCATATTTTATTACTGTAGACCAAAAAACAATAATAAACCCAAATTTTGAGAACCCTGGGATAACCTGCTTAAGAGATATTCTCAACCTTATATTCTTTAACATTGACCGAAGCAAGCAAGGGTATCGTTGAAATAAGAGTTTCTCTGAAATTAATTTTTTTCATATTTTATTACTGTAGACCAAAAAACATTAATAAACCCAAATTTTGAGAACCCTGGGATAACCTGCTTAAGAGATATTCTCAACCTTATATTCTTTAACATTGACTGAAGCAAGCAAGGGTATCGTTGAAATAAGAGTTTCTCTGAAATTAATTTTTTTCATATTTTATTACTGTAGACCAAAAAACAATTATAAACCCAAATTTTGAGAACCCTGGGATAACCTGCTTAAGAGATATTCTCAACCTTATATTCTTTAACATTGACTGAAGCAAGCAAGGGTATCGTTGAAATAAGAGTTTCTCTGAAATTAACTTTTTCATATTTTATTACTGTAGACCAAAAAACAATAATAAACCCAAATTTTGAGAACCCTGGGATAACCTGCTTAAGAGATATTCTCAACCTTATATTCTTTAACATTGACTGAAGCAAGCAAGGGTATCGTTGAAATAAGAGTTTCTTTGAAATTAATTTTTTTCATATTTTATTACTGTAGACCAAAAAACAATAATAAACCCAAATTTTGAGAACCCTGGGATAACCTGCTTAAGAGATATTCTCAACCTTATATTCTTTAACATTGACTGAAGCAAGCAAGGGTATCGTTGAAATAAGAGTTTCTCTGAAATTAATTTTTTCATATTTTATTACTGTAGACCAAAAAACAATTATAAACCCAATTTTGAGAACCCTGGGATAACCTGCTTAAGAGATATTCTCAACCTTATATTCTTTAACATTGACTGAAGCAAGCAAGGGTATCGTTGAAATAAGAGTTTCTCTGAAATTAATTTTTTTCATATTTAATTACTGTAGACCAAAAAACAATAATAAACCCAAATTTTGAGAACCCTGGGATAACCTGCTTAAGAGATATTCTCAACCTTATATTCTTTAACATTGACTGAAGCAAGCAAGGGTATCGTTGAAATAAGAGTTTCTCTGAAATTAATTTTTTTCATATTTTATTACTGTAGACCAAAAAACAATAATAAACCCAAATTTTGAGAACCCTGGGATAACCTGCTTAAGAGATATTCTCAACCTTATATTCTTTAACATTGACTGAAGCAAGCAAGGGTATCGTTGAAATAAGAGTTTCTCTGAAATTAATTTTTTTCATATTTTATTACCGTAGACCAAAAAACAATAATAAACCCAAATTTTGAGAACCCTGGGATAACCTGCTTAAGAGATATTCTCAACCTTATATTCTTTAACATTGACTGAAGCAAGCAAGGGTATCGTTGAAATAAGAGTTTCTCTGAAATTAATTTTTTTCATATTTTATTACTGTAGACCAAAAAACAATAATAAACCCAAATTTTGAGAACCCTGGGATAACCTGCTTAAGAGATATTCTCAACCTTATATTCTTTAACATTGACTGAAGCAAGCAAGGGTATCGTTAAAATAAGAGTTTCTCTGAAATTAATTTTTTTCATATTTTATTACTGTAGACCAAAAAACAATAATAAACCCAAATTTTGAGAACCCTGGGATAACCTGCTTAAGAGATATTCTCAACCTTATATTCTTTAACATTGACCGAAGCAAGCAAGGGTATCGTTGAAATAAGAGTTTCTCTGAAATTAATTTTTTTCATATTTTATTACTGTAGACCAAAAAACAATTATAAACCCAAATTTTGAGAACCCTGGGATAACCTGCTTAAGAGATATTCTCAACCTTATATTCTTTAACATTGACTGAAGCAAGCAAGGGTATCGTTGAAATAAGAGTTTCTCTGAAATTAATTTTTTTCATATTTTATTACTGTAGACCAAAAAACATTAATAAACTCCAAATTTTGAGAACCCTGGGATAACCTGCTTAAGAGATATTCTCAACCTTATATTCTTTAACATTGACTGAAGCAAGCAAGGGTATCGTTGAAATAAGAGTTTCTCTGAAATTAATTTTTTTCATATTTTATTACTGTAGACCAAAAAACATTAATAAACCCAAATTTTGAGAACCCTGGGATAACCTGCTTAAGAGATATTCTCAACCTTATATTCTTTAACATTGACTGAAGCAAGCAAGGGTATCGTTGAAATAAGAGTTTCTCTGAAATTAATTTTTTTCATATTTTATTACTGTAGACCAAAAAACATTAATAAACCCAAATTTTGAGAACCCTGGGATAACCTGCTTAAGAGATATTCTCAACCTTGTATTCTTTAACATTGACTGAAGCAAGCAAGGGTATCGTTGAAATAAGAGTTTCTTTGAAATCAATTTTTTTCATATTTTATTACTGTAGACCAAAAAACAATAATAAACCCAAATTTTGAGAACCCTGGGATAACCTGCTTAAGAGATATTCTCAACCTTATATTCTTTAACATTGACTGAAGCAAGCAAGGGTATCGTTGAAATAAGAGTTTCTCTGAAATTAATTTTTTTCATATTTTATTACTGTAGACCAAAAAACAATAATAAACCCAAATTTTGAGAACCCTGGGATAACCTGCTTAAGAGATATTCTCAACCTTATATTCTTTAACATTGACTGAAGCAAGCAAGGGTATCGTTGAAATAAGAGTTTCTCTGAAATTAATTTTTTTCATATTTTATTACTGTAGACCAAAAAACAATTATAAACCCAAATTTTGAGAACCCTGGGATGACCTGCTTAAGAGATATTCTCAACCTTATATTCTTTAACATTGACTGAAGCAAGCAAGGGTATCGTTGAAATAAGAGTTTCTTGAAATTAATTTTTTTCATATTTTATTACTGTAGACCAAAAACAATAATAAATCCCAAATTTTGAGAACCCTGGGATAACCTGCTTAAGAGATATTCTCAACCTTATATTCTTTAACATTGACTGAAGCAAGCAAGGGTATCGTTGAAATAAGAGTTTCTCTTGAAATTAATTTTTTTCATATTTTATTACTGTAGACCAAAAAACAATAATAAACCCAAATTTTGAGAACCCTGGGATAACCTGCTTAAGAGATATTCTCAACCTTATATTCTTTAACATTGACTGAAGCAAGCAAGGGTATCGTTGAAATAAGAGTTTCTCTGAAATTAATTTTTTTCATATTTTATTACTGTAGACCAAAAAACAATAATAAACCCAAATTTTGAGAACCCTGGGATAACCTGCTTAAGAGATATTCTCAACCTTATATTCTTTAACATTGACTGAAGCAAGCAAGGGTATCGTTGAAATAAGAGTTTCTCTGAAATTAATTTTTTTCATATTTTATTACTGTAGACCAAAAAACAATAATAAACCCAAATTTTGAGAACCCTGGGATAACCTGCTTAAGAGATATTCTCAACCTTATATTCTTTAACATTGACTGAAGCAAGCAAGGGTATCGTTGAAATAAGAGTTTCTCTGAAATTAATTTTTTTCATATTTTATTACTGTAAACCAAAAAACAATAATAAACCCAAATTTTGAGAACCCTGGGATAACCTGCTTAAGAGATATTCTCAACCTTATATTCTTTAACATTGACTGAAGCAAGCAAGGGTATCGTTGAAATAAGAGTTTCTCTGAAATTAATTTTTTCATATTTTATTACTGTAGACCAAAAAACAATTATAAACCCAAATTTTGAGAACCTGGGATAACCTGCTTAAGAGATATTCTCAACCTTATATTCTTTAACATTGACTGAAGCAAGCAAGGGTATCGTTGAAATAAGAGTTTCTCTGAAATTAATTTTTTTCATATTTATTACTGTAGACCAAAAAACAATAATAAACCCAAATTTTGAGAACCCTGGGATAACCTGCTTAAGAGATATTCTCAACCTTATATTCTTTAACATTGACTGAAGCAAGCAAGGGTATCGTTAAATAAGAGTTTCTCTGAAATTAATTTTTTTCATATTTATTACTGTAGGACCAAAAAACAATAATAAACCCCAAATTTTGAGAACCCTGGGATAACCTGCTTAAGAGATATTCTCAACCTTATACTCTTTAACATTGACTGAAGCAAGCAAGGGTATCGTTGAAATAAGAGTTTCTCTGAAATTAATTTTTTTCATATTTTATTACTGTAGACCAAAAAACAATAATAAACCCAAATTTTGAGAACCCTGGGATACCTGCTTAAGAGATATCTCAACCTTATATTCTTTAACATTGACTGAAGCAAGCAAGGGTATCGTTGAAATAAGAGTTTATCTGAAAGTAATTTTTTTCATATTTTATTACTGTAGACCAAAAAACAATAATAACCCCAAATTTTGAGAACCCTGGGAT
>CAVNZG010001182.1:0-42474 GCA_963693315.1 Diogma glabrata
ATGTGTTTGAGAGCAATTACAATTTTATCTCAGGACCACAGTATGCCATACAAAACCTGTTGCAATGTGTTTTAAATATAGGAAACTTTAAATTTCATCACTTTAAAAGCTCACTTTTTATAACTTCACCTTTTACTTCACTTTTTACTTCTTCATTACAAAAGCTTAACAAGTCAGTTTTAGAAATAGGGAAGATAATAAAACGCAATTCTCTAATATTATTACTCTTTTAAAACATAAACATAATATTGCCATTTATTATATTTCATTTTTTATTGGACCATTAAAGGAGTAAAATTCATTTTGATTAACAATAAAAATTAAAATAATTAAATATTCATTTTAAAAAAGACTTACAATTCAACTATCAGTAGAGTTAGAAAATCTTTTTACTATTAATTCATTGCTTGTTATTGGAATAAATTAATGGTATGATTGTGTGCCTGGTATAGTATTAACTTTATTATATTTATTGTTTATCCTTCGCGCCATTATTGAATGATCTTTTAATGTACAAAATTTTACCTTTATTTTTTTTTTGTAAATTTGCACTGACAAAGTCAAAAAAGTCTTTGGCGTCCAAAATATGGTTTGTATGCACCCGTTGAAGGCTAGCTTTTGATGCCATCCTTTTTATGATACCTCCAATCGCATCACATGGACCTTTTCCATGATAGGTGGCAAAGAAATGCCACTCCACATCCATGTTTTCTTTTGCCTTTATTTCACACAAATTATAGAAATTTTTTTACTTTTGTATTGTGCTGCTGATCCGTCTGAGAAAAAAAATCTTCCTTATTATTGGAAATGTTTCCTTCACGAATTCAAGTAACTTAAGTTGAAACAAATACACAGAAATATAATTATGCTCCAAACTTTCCGCAATGACCACCATGCTAGTACATTTGAGATCATTTCCTTCTCTGTAATAAATACAAAAAGGATGTATAGTGCACTGTGGGTTAGCCCAATGATAAACTTGAATTTCTTCCTGTACACTAAACGAATGATTTTCCGCAAAATCCGATACTACAATAAACTCTCCCGAACGTAATGACTCTTTTGTTTGTTTTAAAAATTTTGATTGTTCAGAAGATATAAAATGGTGTGGTATCAACTCATATAACTTCATTGTAAAATATTTTAAAAACCCATCTGCATTTTTGTTTACAGTTTCTAGTGTACATCTACCAGCATTTATCAACCATTGCTTCATTTTAATTTCACTAATAACTACGTTATGAAACTGGGCTGATAGCTTTTGTTGCAATGATTCAATTGCTGGACATTATGTTTATGTTTTAAAAGAGTAATAATATTAGAGAATTGCGTTTTATTATCTTCTCTATTTCTAAAACTGACTTGTTAAGCTTTTGTAATGAAGAAGTAAAAAGTGAAGTGTTAAAAAGTGAGCTTTAAAAGTGGTGAAATTTGAAGTTTCCTATAGTTAAAACACATTGCAACAGGTTTTGTATGGCATACTGTGGTCCTGAGATAAAATTGTAATTGCTCTCAAACACATAACAAAATTGGAAATATAAAAACCTGAACCTTAATTACAAAGTAATTCATACTAAGATAACGGGAAAAAAGGGTATTTTAGTTTTAACATATTTTATGTAAAAAAATGTGTTCTTTTCAATAAAAATATTAGTTTTCAAAAAATTGGGGGCGTTCGGTATGTTATCCTGGTTTTTAACGTAAATCTGATTATGGCAACACTGTATTGTGATTTTATTTTTCGAAATATTTTTTAGTAATTTTTTGTCTAATTTAACCTTTCAATTGACACCAAAAAAATAAAAATCGGATAACGCATTCACGTGTTACAGCTATTTAAATAGTGACAGGTTATATAGAATTTCTGAATTACCTTGTGTTATAACTTCCGACAGGGTAACTCTAAAAGTATAAAAACAAATTATTAATTCACATTTTTTGATAACCTTTCGATACAGGTAAATTTTATTGAAAAATAAATGGGTCGGTGCAACTCTTGTGCGGTTTCATATGGAACTGTTCTATATATATATATATATATATATATATATATATATATATATATATATATATATATATATATATATATATATATATATATATATATATATATATATATATATATATATATATATATATATATATATATATATATATATATATATATATATATATATGAGCAATTTCACGAAGATGGTCTATATTTAAAAAAATTCTACTTGAAGCCGTATTTTTCATTTATCAAAGGCTATCTATAAACTAAAAATAAACCAAATTAAAAAGGGTCGAGTCAAAATGTCGCAAAATTTTGCTGAACTTGACTGAAATTGCTTTTTAAAAAGTTCATTTAATAATAAAATATTTGATATTTAACATAAAAAAAAAATCTGAATCTAAAAATCGCCATTTTTATAATTTTCCTTCAGAACAAAAAAAACTGATTCCCGACAGTCATATGCACAACGAATTTTCTTCGAAACATATCTCTAAAACAAAAAATGACGCTAGTCCTAAACTTTCACAAGTTGTTAGATATAAAATAAGCTTCAATTTAGTTTTAAAAAAAAAAAAAAAAAGGCTATGCCATCTTTTTTTCAATTACACCGTTTTTTTCTTATTTTACACCGTTAAAAATTATTTCAAAAAATTAACAGTGTACATTTTTAAAAACTTTGTTCTAATACCTATTCAACGACATATCATTTATGAAAAATCGATTCAGTAGTTTTTCTACAATCGCTCGTCAAAATGCACTCACATCACAAAATAACAAAAATTGCGGGGCACCCTGTGAAGACCCCTGGTCGAAAAAAAAAATTCTAAGAGAACTTGTATTTTTTATTTATCAAAGACTATCTATAAACAAAAAATAATCAAAATTAAAAGGGGTCAAGTCAAAACGTTGTTGAATCTTCGTGAAATTGCTCATATATATATATATATATATATATATATATATATATATATATATATATATATATATATATATATATATATATATATATATATATATATATATATATATATATATATATATATATATATATATATATATATATATATATATATATATATATATATAAATATATATATATATATATATATATATATATATATATATATATATATATATATATATATATATATATATATATATATATATATATATATACACATATATATATATATATATATATATATATATATATATATATATATATATATATATATATATATATATATATATATATATATTATATATATATATATATATATATATATATATATATATATATATATATATATATATATATATATATATAATTTTTTTTTTTTTGCATTTTTGTCTCCGTATATCATATATAGTCGTTTGGCACAAAACTTTTTCCGAAATTCCGAGATGAAGCCCATTGCAATAGGTAGATTTTTATATGAAATCTACCTAAAATAAGTAAATTGCAATAAAAAGCAAAACGTGGATTTATATTAGTTTTTTAAGAAAATTAATAATTCAGAAACATTATTTGAATAAAATAATATTTATACGTGTTTTGCACGAATCTACGATTGTTATTATTATTTCTATGAAAATACTAAAATTTAAAAAGTCCGAACCAGAGGATGTGGCTTTTTATTCAGAAATTTTTATTCAGAAAGAATTATGTATTTAACTTGTATGTATTTATGTATTTAACACAAAAGATGAACTTTTTCAAAATAAAATCTACAAAGTTTTACACTTCTTTGAAACTATGTACATTCAATTAGGTTTAAACTTTAAAAATACATTCCATAACCTAAATTACAGTTTATTTATTCGATAGAGATTCCTTGAAAACAAGATGAAGAATGTTTGTTTTCAGATCTTCGTTCCACTTTAGTTTATGTTATTCTCATAAAACGTGATAGGAATAAATTTTATTTGTAAAGTGAATTTTTTAACTATATTAAAGTTTAATGTAAAGCTTTCTTCGATGATGTTCCGATTTCAGTCGAAATTTTGTATGAAGATTTCTTCGATCGTTACTGAATTTTAGATTTTAAATTTGTAATGTTGACTTGTATAAGATTTTGAATTAGTGTACAAAATTATGTTTTAAAGTTACCATCTCGAATAAAGATAAAGCTTTATAGCAAACATAACTAACTCGGTTAATAATTGTCATAGTTTTATCGCTTAGGAGAAATGTTTCTAATTTGTTGGTCCAAAATGTTTACTAAAAATTATTATCAAAGTTTTAGATGTATTTCTAATTTTTGTTGTGTTTAAAAAGTTAATAAAAAATCGATGTTCAGTTTTTGTTTAATTCAGTGATGTGTAGTAGAAGCAAATATTTTCTGAAACACCTAATCTCTTCAATATATATTCTATAATATGTACTACACATTCAATTTAGTGTCACTAATCAGTTGTGTTGAGCAAACAGATTAAAGCTTAATCAAATAAAAGCATAATAAAACAAATTGCTTGTTTCAACAGTATTTATAGGGAGAGTGAAAAAGAGCAAACTAAAAGTAGCAACTACACTACAACAACAAAAAAAGGCCAGTTTAATTAAAATTTTCAAGCAATTCATTCTTTTGCTTTTTACTTCTGTTTTGTACGTTAGATTTGGTAGGAGTTCAACGTTTCCACATACAAAACCCAAAATTAACAAAAGCGTAAAACAACACGACAATAAATTATAACATTATTACACTAAAAAAAATTCATTTGAATTTGAAAACAAAAATATTGTGTCACTTGAAGGTAAACGGAGAACAGTGCCGTCCCAATGTATTTGGGGGCCCCTGGCCCACTATTTCCAGGGGGCCTTTTTGAAAATTAACATTATTTAAATTTAAAGGCATAATTACTTACGGGTTTTTGAGGATTATTATAATGTTTGTTTTATTTAAATATTTTTTCTTCTCACTTTTTGTCAACAAATTTATCTACAACATCTTCAAATTCTATAGATTTTAATAAATCACTTTCTATGCACATCAACGCAAGGGAATTCAGTTGCTCCTGCGGCATGCTGTTTCGCAAATCATTTTTTATGTATTTCATCGCCTAAAATGACTGTTCTCCTGAACAATTAGTGACCATAATGGTTAAAAAAATTTTGAATGCTCGTTCTATGTTTGGAAAAATAGTAATTAAATTCTTTTGAATAATAAGTGTTATCCTCAATAAGAGAAATAACGGGAAATATTTTCTAATATATTCAATATTCAAAGAACTTTTGATATAATGTCTTTTTGTGATTATTTAATAGCTATTTATGAAACGAGTTGCTAAATTAGGTAGTTCCAACAAATTCAACGTGTTTCATACACGTGTTCCAACGTGTTTCATACAAGATTTTTGGTAACGAAGCTGCAAAATTAAACTTTTATAAAAAAAAAATTAAACAAATTGCATTTGTATATCTAGTACGTTTTGAGCAAACCAATTTGATCTTATAAGGAGTAAGTAGCCTTAGTTTTCTTTTAGTTTTTATACTGCCAATTGTGAAAAATATCAAGATGAGTTCAACTGATGATGATTTTGTATCGTCAGATATAAAAAAAGCAGCAAATGAAGCCATTTCTACAATCGTACCGGAAAATTGGCGATATTAGCGTACGAAACTTCATACAAAAATTTTGATGAGTGTTTTAAAGAATCAAAAACTACAACAATCAATGACATGGTCATGCTGGCCTATTTTGTAAGAAAACTAGGATCCATGAAACCTTCAACATTATGGTGCGAGTACTCTAAACTAAGAACTATGGTTTATTTGAACACCAGCGTGGATATGAAATCATTCACGAATATGATAGCTTTATTTAATCATTAAGTACTTATACTTTAATGACATTAAACTATTATTATTAATACTTTAATAAATTATTAAACAACTACAATTAGTACTTTAATAAATCTGACCAATGTACTAGATTAATGCTTAAATAAAGCTCATTTAATTACTAAAAGGACGCACGAAAAAGCGTAGATTTTGCAACTTAGTTACAAAAAATGAATTTTTGAAATTGGCATGGGCCCAATATAAAAAATTGCATTGTTCTTTTTTTAAATTTATTATTTGAAGTGTTCATTTTCATATTTTTATGAATGTTTTAGGGTGGGCCCCCGGCCCAGGGCCGGGTGGGCCGTACCGTAGTAACGGCACTGACGGAGAAAATCTTTGAGGTATGAGAAATGTTTAAACGTTTAGAGTTAAAATATATTCACTCTGGTGATAAATGAGTTTTAAATTATAAAACAGTGAGTGTAGGTGAAGCTACAGTCGCTATCATGAATAAACACTTAGCTCAGTGTATAGGGATATTTAATAGTATTTTCTTCTGCGGTTCTCCTTACAACAGGAATAAGTTTCAAAGCTAGCATAAACAAAATTTTCATAGTAGTGGATTGAATCAATAAAGGAATGATGAATAGATAATGATGGCACAGTACACAAAACTGTACCATGAGTCAGTTTAAATGGAATAGAAAAAATAATATGATTCGATTTGTGACATGAAAACGAATATTGAGTACAAGCTGTTTGTTTTTTTATTATTATTTTAACATTTATTATATTTCTATTCTGGGAATTCCATCAACGTGTATTAAAAAACCACATTTTATTTATATCAGAAATAAAATTTGATTTAGATTTTTCGAACCAAATGTGTTAAAACATAAACGAGATATGAATGCAATAAATAAAATGAAGGTGCGAATTAAGAGCTTTTCTCTTTCTGTTTATTGACTTTAATTTGATCCTTCTTTCGTGAAAGGAATCTGTTAACAAAGTTTAGTTAATATTTTTATAACGAATTTTTTTTTTCTTGTAGGTGTTTGTTTGTGAGAAAATTTATATAAAATGAATTCTATCTGGTTTAATCAAATTTATTTTTAAGGTTGTTTTTCTTTTTAAGTTTTGTTTATTGGTTTTAGAAATTATTTTAAATATAGATAATTAAAAAACTTTCATATATTAGTAATGGCAAAAATAGAAATATTTGTAAGGGAAATAGTACATTTTGCTACAAGGGATGAACACGCTGCTTTATTGTGAATTAAAATTTGTTCACGAGATACGTAAACGTATCTTTTTTATTCGCCTACATATTGTTGTCATAGTTGCGTCCAAAAAAATAAAAAACAAAACATTGTATTTATTTAAATTTTCCAAAATCCAAAAATAGAAATTTTAATCCAAGCTTTTAATAAAAAATTTCATAATCCAATCAAAATATTTGTTATTTTTTGTTGTCATAGTTATACGATTTATTTTAAAAAATAACGAATATTATAGTCAAAGGTTACTTACATATTTTGTTTCAAAATTTATAAAAATTTTAATTTTGATGTAGATTAAACCATTTTTTTTAAATATTTTGCTTATGTCAAAAAAAATTGTATATGTTGCACGGACGTAATTTAATTTATCGTTTTAAGACCAAAACCTCAGAAAATATGTATATAAAATAAAAGAAAATAAGAATAATAATAATAACAAAAAAGAAAAAAACTTAACTTATAATTTTGGGGATTTTTTCATTAAATTTCTAGACAGTACTATTCTGTGAAATCATATGATGTGTAATATTTCTATTACATTCAACATTGTAAGTCACGAGTGTATAGTGATTATTGATTGCTTCCAATCAATGCGAAACAATGAGCGACACTTGGTCAATTATTGTCATATATGCACGCTTGCATATTAGACACCATTTTGGGGAATTTTAATTATTTGGGATTTTTGTGAGCAATTAAACTCAAGTAACTAAGGTAGAAATTTGAATTTTTCGATTCAAAGGTATCGTTGAAAGTATTTCAGAAAAAAACTCTGTTTTTCTCTTTTGCGTGTTTCGGTTGGGATTCGAACTCACAACCTCATCAGTGCCAGAGTGAGTTTAAATCCTTTGGCAGACACGCTATCCACTTTGCCACTAATGCGTTGATATTTGATATCACACTCGAGACTTAGAATGTGGAATATAATAGAAATATTACACATTCTATGAATTCACACAATGGTACAGTGCTGTCTAGAAATTTAATGGAAAAATCCCCAAAATAATGTTAAAACATTTCCAAAAATAGGAGTCTAATGACAGTTGAGAATTCAACTAAAGTAAATAGAGTGATGATGAAGTTTCAACTTTAAAATATCATCGCATTGGTGGCGAAGTGAAGTTGCTCACTCTTGCACTGATGAGTTTATGAGTTCGAATCCCAAACGAAACACACAAAAGAGAAAAATTTCCTTTATTACTTGAGTTTAATTGCTCACAAAAAGCCCAAATAATTAACTTATAATGTTGATTGTAGTACATTTGATCTTCTTGTCCAATAAAACAATCAGCTAGGCCGTTTAGGACCAACCGGATTGATGACAATTTATCACAAAATTTTTCATCTAACAATTTTTCATCTAACAAAATTTTTCATATAACAGGGTTGTACCCTTCAAAAACTTTCAATAAACAACAAATTCCTTATTCACTTTCTGCTCAATGGTACATTCCAATAACTGTTCGGTTGTTGGTAAATTACAACCATCAATTCGTTACAAAACGTTCATATTGGTTTGACTTCTTGTTGTTTTTTATGTTCAAAAATCATTCAAAGCATCCAAAATCCAAACCGAGTAAAGAAATCCGAATGATCGATTAAATCATGATTATTTTAGATTCATTTTTATTGTAAGATGTGCTAAATTATTTTACTTCTTCAACATCGTCCAATTTTTTTTATTATAATATAAATTTGTTAATTTTCTGAAGAAAAAAAGTTCTATACAATCACAAGCTTATTTTTAATTTTTTTATTTTTAATTTTCAAAACAAATAACACTATTACATATATCTAATGATATTTTGTATAAAAATTTGTATCAAAAAAATATAATATTATTATGAAAAATGCAGGTATTGTGCCGATACCCCACTTAAAACTTGAATAAATTAATTCTCAAAATGTGACTTTTCAAATCGATTCGACTATCAGCAGTTTCCATTCATCTCCCTCGTTTTGGTTTTCTTATTCCAAACAATAAAAATTAACCAATTCATTGAAAATCTGCCGTGTACAAAAAAACAGCCGGAGAAAAATTATTCAAATTAACCGTCCCATACTATCAAATTAAAACTTCTCAAGATGGGCGGGTTTACGCCCCAGAAATACTCGGAACCCAATTCCGACCAAGGACCATCACAACAATTTCGACGAAAGGTGCAAATCCTTCGCTCCATTTTTTGGGTTAGGAAGCAGCTGTCACTTGCCTCTCTGCTTCAAATACTCCTCGTCATGGCTGGTATAGAAAGAAATTCGGGACCAACTAAAACATGGCACTGTTCAATATGTACACTCATTTTAATGGCAAACATAACATCTATCCAGTGCAACACCTGTAAAGAATGGTGTCACCTCAAGAGCTGCTCAGGTTTAGCCACACATAAACATTGAACCAAACACTACATAGCGCCATGCTGTCAATTATCGAGACAACATAGCAACACGAGCTCGCAGCAAAACACAATGGGAATGAACACGCATCCGGAAACTCCGAGTGATGTCAAAATTATGCAATTGAATTGAAACGGTTTCACCAATAAGATAAATGATATTATAAATTATATGTGCAATAACAACATTCTAGCCACGGTTCTTCAAGAAACCAAATTAAATACTAGATCTAAGCTTAGTGATAATTACTGGGGTTACAAAATTATAAGGCTGGATAGAGGAAAGGACAAAGGAGGTCGCCTTGCCTTTATCATTCACAAAACCGTTATCTACCGTACAACCATATTACCTGCAGTACCGGGAACTAATAAACACCTAGAACAACTGGGTATTATTATAAAATCCGGCAACACGGATATAACTCTATTCAATTATATATATTTCACCAGTATGCAGCTGTGATACCGGTTATGAACCGTCCATATGACACTTATTTTATACAAAAGACTGTCTGACGCTCGGTGATGTGAATGTTCATCATGGTCTATGGCACTCGCACCTAAACACTGATTCACGAGGTGAAAACATTGCTGATCAAATTGACGGTTCCAATTTTGGAGTCCTCAACGAACCACATCCAACAAGGGTTACAAATAACTCGTATTCTTTTCCAGATGTTTCCCTTGCCAGCATGCCACTAACGCCAATTGCAGAATGGAGAACTGATATTGCATTGGGATCAGACCACGTGCCGATCATAATCAACTTAAGCCGTTCCATCAACATAATAAAATCTGAGCAGAAGACCTATACTAATTTTAACAAAGCAGACTGGGAAAATTTTACTAATTTTACTGAAATAGAATTCAGTAAAAAATTTTTACCACTTGACGCCTTCTTTGGGGAAAGAAATTTTAGAAAAAATTTTAATACAGCAAGATCTCGCTTCAGGCAGAATACAAAAGGTGAAACCAAACTTCCCACAGGAAGCTTGTGTACTCTCCGCCCAATGAGACGATATCCGCAAAGCAGATCCAGCTGATACTATAGAATTCCAGACCTTAATAAGAAAATCAATAAGTAGTTGCAGAACACAAACGTGATAAATGGAGAAAACTAGTGAGTGATTCAAATTTTGGCACAAGTAAAAGTCTATGGAAGGTCATAAAAGGCCATCCTCGACAACCAGGCAACAATTGCATGATCTCCTTCGTTGATATCCCAACTGAAAACCACAGAAAATGCGCAACAAAGTTCAACACACAGTTCACAGAAAAGCCACGTAAACATGAAAAACAAACTAGGTCAGTATTGAGACATGTTAACTGTAATATAAGATCGAAATTTAGGAGATGCATGTGATGCATAAAATGTGCTGTCATCAGCGAAACTATGGATTGGGTGCACTGTGGAAATAAGTAAATCATTAATGTATAGAAGAAACAAGGCTGGTGAGAGTGCAGAACCTTGGGGAACCCCGGCATTGGTTGTAAAAATATTGGATGTGATACCATCTAAATTAACATGACATTAGCGACCTGCAAGAAAACTATGAATCCATGAGACAGTAAGATGGTCTATGCCATAAGATTTAAATTTAGCTATGAGAGTTTTATGCCACACTTTATATCAAATTCTTTAGAAATGTCAAGTGAAATACTGAATGTTTCACCATGGTTTTCCAGCGATTTGTTCCTGAGATAGGATACGTAGGCTAACAGATCACCTGTTGGATGCCTTCTGATTGATTTGATTTTGGGTAAGCTAGTGGATAAGATTGACTGATAGTAGATGTATCTCTACTATCAGAGCCAGGACAAATATAAAACTTATAAACATGGAGCAATTGGTATGGAGTGAAATATTTGTTGCATCTATTTAGGAGGCCGAGTTTTCTAGACGCGTTTTTTGCCATCGCTATTACATTATCGTTCCATAGTAGGTCATTTGAATCTGTGACACCCAATAAACGTATATTTTTACATTCACTTATTGGTTCACCTTGGCTAGCGCCTCGATTTGAAAACTTCACATACGTCCAAAATCTTTAGCTTTACGCCCTTGCATCATAAATTTCCTTTACGAAACTTATTTATTAGTACGGTCTGTAACGGGGGAATCAACATACAATAAATTATAATGAAAACTACATTTTTAAATCGAAAATTTTCTTTTGTAACGTGTTATTTATACCCGCAGGATCATTCGTCGGTCATAAAAAGTTGGTGGTCGACCTCCCTTATTCTACTACCCCTTAATATGCCTTTTATCAAAATAAAATATTTTTGTCGATTTATAATTTTTTAAAGAATACGTTTTTTAGCCAGGAAATAGGTTCCTACATGTTTTTTTGGTCGCTGACTACGAATCCGACGTCAGTTTTCCAAAATAATAACGTGAAAAGCGGAAAATCGAGAAAATTTCACCGAATTTCCAATTTTAGAGTATTATTACGAGTTGCATATCATTTTCAATGTTTTTAAGTACGCTGGCAACGAATTTTCACTCAAGAAGTAAAAATCTTTAAAAAGTATTGGAAAACTGTGAAAATTATTTGGAAAATTTGGAAAATTATGATTGCAAAACCATGCAATATATCGTTTTAGTGTTTTTTTGGTCTCTGATCTCAAATTTAATATTTGTAATGAAGAAAAATTTTCTGTTTTCCCGGAAAATGGCAAAAAAAAATTTCCGATTAAAAAATTTATATAAATTTATATAAAATTATTCAGTCGGAAAATTGTGAAAAACTCCTGCAAGTAATATTATTTGGTTTTAAGCTGTAAATTAATATTTCCCTATTGTTTTTAACTTTTTTTTTTCAATGAAGATTGTGAGTTATCAAATTATAATAAAAATTTAATAAAAGAGCAATTTCACGAAGATTCAACATCGTTTTGACTTGATCTCTTTTAATTTTGATTATTTTTTGTTTATAGATAGTCTTTCATAAATAAAAATACAAGTTCTTTTAGAATTTTTTTTTTCGACCAGGGGTCTTCACAGGGTGCCCCTCAATTTTTTGTTATTTTGTGATGTGAGTGCATTTTGACGAGCGGTTGTAGAAAATCTACTCGATTTTCATAAATGGTACACTGTTAATTTATTGAAATAATTTTTAACGGTGTAACATAAGAAAAAAACGGTGTACTTGAACAAAAGATGGCACTACACCTTTTTTTTTTAACTCAATTGAAGCTTATTTTATATCTAACTACTTGTGAAAGTTTAGGACTAGTGATATTTTTCGTTTTAAAGATAAAATTCGTTGTGCATATGACTGTCGGGAATCAGTTTTTTTTGTTCTGAAGGAAAATTATAAAAATGGCGTTATAAGCTAAGAGATTTTTTTTCATGTTAAATATCAAATATTTTATTATTAAATGAACTTTTTAAAATATTATAAAAATTATATATGTAGTACAATAAATTAAATAGATACGATTGTTAAAAATGATTTACTTATTTTACAAACAGAAGTTTCTTTTGAATAGGAAAACACTTCTGCAATTATTTTCTTTGTATTAGATGGCATAAAAAATGAAATGTTTATTTATCACTTTTAGTAATCACATGTCACTCTTATAAAAAATAATTTGACAGTCTCGACTGGAAACAAAAAAGCCGTATAAATAGCTAAATCTATTTAGGAACTTTTGACTGGAGAAGTATTATGTTCGTATTATGTTATCATGGAATCATAAAGTAAAAGATTGTATTTTAACATTAAATTACAAATATTTTATTATTGAATAAACTTTTTAAAATATGATACAAATTATATATGTAGGATAAAGAAAATAAATATAGTTATTAAAAATTATTTACTTATTTTACATTCAAGAGTTTCTTTTGAGTTGGAAAACATTTTTGCAATTATTGTCTTAGTATTTAATGGTACAAAAGAATGAAATTTTTGAGTTCCACTTATCCCAAGTAACATTTTGTATATATTATAGTCACAAACTATTGTTGTTTTATTTACGGAACACATGCTGTACTCAAAATAGGTTGCGGTATTTATACTTCTACAAAATATTGTTTCTGATTGTACACAGTAAAGCTACAGTGTAGTAGTAAACTTATAGCTTCGAATGTAACGTTTCTGATTATGTACTATGTAACTGTATTATTACTTCTACAAAATGACTACATTGTGTAAAGTCTACGAGAGCTTATAGCTACATTGTAAATATACTAAACGTTGGCCTTGTAAATGTATTTTTACATTTACAGATTAATTACAAAACTTTATTTTATTGAGAACTTATATACTTACCGTATATTTACGGGACATTTACATTAGTAATGTATTTATACTGTCACATGATTTATACAGTTTTCTTAAGTCAAAATTTTTTGTTAAATAAAAGATGTCTGTTTCCATAGTGTGATGATAAAGAAATTTATAGCCAGCTTTCAGTAATAGACGACTCAATATATTGGGCATTAGTTAATCGAATCTTAAGTCTTAATTAATTTAAGAGTCACTTGTGATTTTAAAGTTTTGTGGATTTAATTTCTAACCAAAGGATCCCCGAAAATTATTGCAAACACTTCGGGTAGTGGAAAGCTTTGGTATTATGAGCTAATACGTTGGTTGAAGTTTTCGAATTTGGATCACTTAATTAATATTTCAGTTACCTTTAACATTGACGGCCTTCCCATTTTTAATAGCAAAAAGAATTTTGGTCGATTTTATGTATAACCGATCATTAGGAATTCGGAGACCATTTGCATTTTATTGTGGTCCAACAATGCCAAGCTTAGAACACTATCAGGCAAAATTTTGTAAGATAATTACAAGATCCGTTTAAACTTATTATATTTAGATCTGACCGAATCGCAATGCCAGGATTACATTAACTAATTTATTGACATATGTAAATGTAAATAATTGTGTAGGCTCAAATGTACATAGTCTCCCACCCCCCGTTTATGTAAAAGAAATTTGGACATATACCAAAGTTAAGTGCATGAGGATTGCTTGTACCAAATAAAAAATAAATGTCACTTTTGTTTATTTCACAAATGTCAAAAGTTGTAAAAGGATTTATACAAAGCTTTTAAAAAACATATACAAGTAAATATTTGTAAAAGGAAGGTGTAAATGTAAATGCACAACAACGAGGCTAATACTAAACGTTTACATAATTTATACATGTAAACTCTTTGAGTTGGAAATTGTAATTGTATGATTATGTTTACAGATCAAACACATAGCGTTTACATTACGTTAACATGTTAACATTTTAAATATGGAAGCGTAAATGTAAATAAAATGTAAATGTATATATTCTGTGCACTCTCTGTATATCTACATAGGGCTAACTTGTATTTGAAAGCTTACAATTGAAAACTCAGCCATTTTTATGCAAAATTAATATTTGACTGTATTTAAAAAAAATAACAAAATACATTTAATGAAACTTTATTGGGGTTTTATAACTTATGTTATAAGTATTTTAGAAAAACTTAAATTTATGAAAATAATAAAACAAATTTTATATAATTTTATCTCTCTAAAATAAATTGACATATAAAATTTTTTTTAAGATTATATTTAATAATAAGACTGAATCTAACAAAATATGGTGTGCAATTTATGAAATTTTTTTGCTATCCACAAAATTGTCGATCGATCTAGTTTCGAACCGATAAGAACTTTTTATTACACTTTAAAAAAGTATATCATTCTCATCAGGGCTAGCCGACTGATACACTACCAAAAAAATTTTTCGCTATATAAACCTAAAATAGGTCACTACTCTAGCGAAGTATAAGAAACCAAAAAACTTTCATAAACATATGTTTATTAGATTCAGGTTTAGTCAATTTGTTTCTCTAGTTGATCACTATTGTTGTTATACTCTAACCAAGCTAGAATTGGATAACAAACTTGTATCGGTGAGTGTGTAATATCACAAATAATTCATTGAATTAATTGTAGATAATGTGTCGATAGACACAAGTGAAGATGGTCATCTTCTTCTCACCGATACAAGTTTGTTATCCAATTCTAACTTGGTTAGAGTATAACAACAATAGTGATCAACTAGAGAAACAAATTGACTAAACCTGAATCTAATAAACATATGTTTATGAAAGTTTTTTGGTTTCTTATACTTCGCTAGAGTAGTGACCTATTTTAGGTTTATATAGCGAAAAATTTTTTTGGTAGTGTATCTAGTCGGCTAGCCCTGATGAGAATGATATACTTTTTTAAAGTGTAATAAAAAGTTCTTATCGGTTCGAAACTAGATCGATCGACAATTTTGTGGATAGCAAAAAATTTCATAAATTGCACACCATATTTTGTTAGATTCAGTCTTATTATTCATGATGGGATTATTTCCATCGGAGTGATGTAATATCACAAATAATTCATTGAATTAATTGTAGATAATGTGTCGATAGACACAAGTGAAGATGGTCATCTTCTTCTCACCGATACAAGTTTGTTATCCAATTCTAACTTGGTTAGAGTATAACAACAATAGTGATCAACTAGAGAAACAAATTGACTAGACCTGAATCTAATAAACATATGTTTATGAAAGTTTTTTGGTTTCTTATACTTCGCTAGAGTAGTGACCTATTTTAGGTTTATATAGCGAAAAATTTTTTTGGTAGTGTATCTAGTCGGCTAGCCCTGATGAGAATGATATACTTTTTTAAAGTGTAATAAAAAGTTCTTATCGGTTCGAAACTAGATCGATCGACAATTTTGTGGATAGCAAAAAAATTTCATAAATTGCACACCATATTTTGTTAGATTCAGTCTTATTATTCATGATGGGATTATTTCCATCGGAGTGATGTAATATCACAAATAATTCATTGAATTAATTGTTATATTTAATAATTTATTATTTTTATGACGCATTATTAATTTAAAAGTATTTCCAAAATTTAATCGAAATTTTATTATTCGTTTGTAAATTTTGACATCCAACTATACAAAATTAGTTATGCCAAAATATAATATTTGCATTTCATAAACATAAAATATATTATTGTATTTGTATATTTATTTATATTTTTTGTTTACAAAAAATCATCTAAAACTTCGTATTAAAGTATGAGATTGTAACTTTTTTGTAAGTGATCCGTAGTGATTAAAATCGCAAACATTTTGCTTTCTGTAACACTACATACGTGTTTGTAATCATACATAATTCTTACACAAATTGATATCCGTAAACGTTCAGTAAAAGCCAAAATTATTCCCCAAAATGTATACGAAACACTTACTGAACGTTTACGGTACAGTTATCACTGTAACTTTTCGATTACAGAGTAAATGTACTGTAATAAATTTGTAAACAAAATTTGTTACTTGGGATAGTAATCGCATTTTTATATCGATTTTGTAATTTTTTTTTGTTAATTGATATTCATTTTTATCGGCGTATCCAAAGTTCATGGTAGATTTCCATTTTAAAGCCCATTCGAAAAGTTTTTTTGGTGTATCAATAATATCTCTGCTCCCCATACTATAACGGTGTGCAGAACGCTTCAGTGTACCAACAATCATGGCCATGGCTGGTAGCATGAAAATGCCATTCTCCATCAACCTTTAAGTCTTTTTTATGGTGGCATAAGTTAATTAGGCTATGTTTATTTTTTGTATTGAGAAGGTGCCCCGTCGGTGTTATAAATTATTTTCCTAATATTAGAATTAATATGCGTTCTGATGAATTCAATAAGTTTTGTAATGAAAAGATGGACTGTAGTACTGTTGTGATCGTTTATATCCGAAATGAGTATAAAACTTCGGTGCTGTATATATTCACTTGCAGCACTTTTAAAATAAATGACAAATTAATGAATAGTAGCTTAAATTATTATAATGATAACATTGAAACGAATGCTGAATTATGAAGGCGTAGTTTTCAGAAAAATCCCCTTCAACGAAGCACTCTCCTGGTTCTACTTTTTTTTTTCCTCAATGAATGTAGATTGCTGTTTTGCTGTAAAGTTGTGTGGTATCAAAATTTGTAAACGGTAAACAAATTTTTTCATAAATTCTTCTACAGTTTCTATTAAAGTATCCAAAATTGCGTCGATCAGTGGTAATCCATTGTTGATATTTGACTTGAAGGATTCCTTTAACGTCAAAATCATTTAGTAATCTTTATTCCAGTTGTTGAAGTTTTTTTGAAAATTCATTGCACTTCAAAGTATGACAATCTTCTGTTAATTCACCACATGAAAATTAATGTCTTATAATTTTGGAAAGCAGCATTAGTAATCCAAGACATCTTAGAGTGTTGAATCATTAGTTTTATATTTTGATGTATGGTACACACGCACACATTATGAACTCCTTGGGATAATTTTATACATTCTTGTGGTCGAAGGGAAGTGAATTTAGTAAATCCTATTTTCACATCAGAAAACTTATTTTTAAACTCCACATAAGCTTCATTTAATGTACATAGCAATAAGCGCTTTTGTGGATTTATGCTGAAATTGCTCATATTTTCTTTATTGTACATATATAATTTTATAATATTTAAAAAAGATCATTTAATAATAAAATATTTGATATTTAACATAAAAAAAAATCTCTTAGCTTAAAACTGATTGCCGACAGTCATATGCACAACGAATTTTATCTTTAAAACAAAAAATATCACTAGTCCTAAACTTTCACAAGTAGTTAGATATAAAATAAGCTTTAATTCAGTTTAAAAAAATAAAAAGAAAAAAGTCTTTTGTTCAATTACACCGTTTTTTCTTATATTACACCGTTAAAAATTATTTCAAAAAACTAACAGTGTTCATTTTTAAAAACTTTGTTCTAATACCTATTCAACGACATATCACTTATGAAAATCGATTGAGTAGTTTTTCTAAAATCGCTCGTCAAAATGCACTCACATCACAAAATAACAAAAAATTGAGGGGCACCCTGTGAAGACCCCTGGTCGAAAAAAAAAATTCTAAGAGAACTTGTATTTTTTATTTATCAAAGACTATCTATAAACAAAAAATAATCAAAATTAAAAGGGGTCAAGTCAAAATTTCCCAAAAATTTGCTGAACTCGCGTGATATTGCTCAAAATTATAATTATTATAATTATAATTATAATAAAAAAATAAATAAATTATAATTAATAAATAATTAATATAATAATTAATAATCAATAAATATAATTAAAAAAAATTATAATTATAATTATAATAAAAATTTGATTTAATAAAAATTTATTTATTTATTTATTTAATTTTTCTTTTTTAATTAAAATTAGTCAATATTTATAACAAAAAATGTGTTTTCGGGGACATCAAAAAAATATATAAAATTTTGTATGCTACGCAGTAAAATAAAATAATTTTATTAATATTTTTGGAAATTTTTGAGGATAAATTTTTATTATAATTTGATAACTCACAGTCATCATTGAAAAAAAAAAGTTAAAAACAATAGAAAAATATTAATTTACAGCTTAAAACCAAATTTTCCGACTAAATAAATTTTTTTTATTATTTTAAATATCAAATTTGACATTAAAGTCACCAAAAAAATTAAAACATGTATTATTTAATTAAAATTGTATTATTATTTAATTGTACTTAAATTTTTCAAATTTTTTTTTTTGCTTTTTTCCGAGAAAATAGAAAATTTTTCTTAAATATAAATATCAAATTTGAGGTCAGTGACCAAAAAAAACACGACCAAAATTACTTGCACCTACTGAAGCGCAGTAAGCTCGCATTAAAAATGTATACATTTATCTATACAACATTTAAATTTTAAATAAAAAATTTAAATTTTTTAATCAGTAAAAATTTTTTTTTGCCATTTTCCGGGAAAATAGAAAATATTTCTTCATTATAAATATTAAACTTGAGATCAGAGACCAAAAAAAACACTAAAACGATATATTGCATGGTTTTGCAATCATAATTTTCCAAACTTTCCGAATAATTTTTACAGTTTTCCAATACTATTTAAAGATTTTTACTTTTTGAGTGAAAATTCGTTGCCAGCGTACTTAAAAACATTGAAAATGATATGCAACTCGTAATAATACTCTAAAATTGGAAATTCGGTGAAATTTTCGATTTTCCGCTTTTCACGTTATTATTTTGGAAAACTGACGTCGGATTCATAATCAGCGACCAAAACAACATAGAGGAACCTAGGCTAAAAAACGCATTATTTAAAAACTTATAAATCGACAAAAATATTTTATTTTGATAAAAGGCATATTAAGGGGTAGTAAAATAAGGGAGGTCGACCACCAACTTTTTATGACCGACGAATGATCCTGCGGGTATAAATAACACGTTACAAAAGAAAATTTTCGATTTAAAAATGTAGTTTTCGGTTGTAATACCACGAGTCATTGAAATTTTTTCGAAAATTTTTTGATTTTATGAATTAAATTATTTAGCAACACTGCGAATCAAAGCGCACAATAAACCACGAGTCCGAAGGACGAGTGGTTTAAGTAGTGGTTTGATTGAGCAGTGTTGCTTAAAAATAATTTAATGAGTAAAATTGAAAAATTTTAGACAAAAATTTCAATGAAGAGTGGTATTTAATGAGATAATTTTTTTTAAATTATAATTTTATTTAAAAGATAATAATTATTAGTTTCTAAATAAAGTTTTTTCTACAAATTATTAAGCTTATAAAAAATTATGTAAAATTGCAAATAATAAAAATGTCCGTTTTCATTCATAAATGATTGCTTGTTTATGTTTATTTGTCAAACATAAATTACAAATTTATAGCATTTATGCGCCAACTAAGATAAAATTATATTTCATTTTGTTAGAAGAAAAAATGACAACAAAGAATTTTCATAACGACAAAGCAAAATTATCGACGACAAGAAGAATTGCCGACAGTAAAAACAAAGCCTACTGTTTAAATACCATAGTTTGTATGAATGAAAAATAAAATATCTGACAGCAAAAAAAAATTATCATTATAATTAATTCTCCCCGTTACAGACCGTACTATATGTAAATATATGTATTTTTATAGGTAAATAATACCAAATCTTACTCATCTAAGAACTTTGTATGTTATTCGGGCATAAAGTATCTTTTTTGTTTTCTAGTATTTCTTAACAATTTTCCTCTCAAGCAAAAAGACCTTCTTTACGCCCTTAATACATAAATAGTACGTTCGAAAAAGTTTAAGCCGTAAAGTTGTTTGTTATAAAAATTTTTTTAAATCTTATTGTTATAATAATTTTTTTATTCGCCTACATATTAAAGTGTTACTTTATTACTGTGATTTGCGGCCTTAAAGTGACACTTTTTAACTATTTATTTTGTTGTCATAGTTACGTCCAAAAAAGTAAAAAGCATTTGTTTTTGTTTAAATTCTATGAAAAATAGAATATTTTATCAAAGCAACCCTTAAATTCAAAATTTCATTATCCAATTAAAATTGTTGTTGTCATTTGTTGTCATGGTTTTATAATAATTTGAAAAAAAAAAAAATATTTTGTCAAAGGTTCCTTGTTCCACATATTTTTATTTTAAAATTTATGCAAATTTATAATTTTAAATTAGAATAAACAAGTTTTTTTTTAAATAATTTGCTTGCGGCGAATAAAAAATAGTATATGATGCACGGACGTAAGCTATTTTGGACTTAAACTATTTTAGACTTAATGTCGATTTGCAAACTCCACATCCGTCCAAAATCTTTAGCTTTACGTCCTAGCATCATAATGTACTATAATGCAAAATACATATATGTGGCGTTTAGAAAGCACCTTCAAACTCTAGTACATTTTTTATAGTAATTTTGTTTACTATACGTGTTACAACAATACATATAGATACCTTTTAAGACCTATGTCCCACAATAACATGCGTTCTTAGGTATTGGTGGACGCTCTTTTCAAATATTTCTCTTCTTATAAAAATCAGTAAAACAAAGCCTTTTTTCACTTCAAACAGTTTATTTTTTTTAACACCAAATATTTTGTTTTTTAAAAGACCTTCTTCTTGGGTTAATTGTTTTCTAAACTAAGCTCTCTTCTTCAATTTTTTACTTTTCATTCTTCTTTTTATTTCTGTCTCTTTTCTGTCGGAAAGAAAAATAAGTTAATAAATTTAATTTAAAATTCTACCAATTGTTTGAAATCGTATGGACTTGTTGTCTTGTGATGTGATCTTGTAGTTTTCAAATTTATATTCTGTTAAACGAGTACAACTCGAAATTGCTTTCGAATTAAATTGAATTTTATTTCTTATTTTATTGTTTGTATTATTTTATTTTTTTATTTTATATTGTCATCAAGTTCATGCTTATAACGATATTTTCTTCTAATGCATAACATTATAGAATTTTATCTTTAAATGGATTTACTACGGAATTTTCCTGTTACCTATGTAAGAAATTTATTTACTAAAAAATGAGATTATTATGATTTTATATTTAACCTGCAGTGTGGGAGGTTTTGAGGGATATTATTTATACACCTAAACTGGAAGAAAAGCATTTTTCCTGCATCAAATTTAGGTCATTTGCGCATTTAGGTCATCCAAAAACAAAGATCGTAAATAATTTAACATATTATACATGACTTGTACGGAAATTTATAATTAAGTGTTTTTGTTTTGATAAACATTTATTACTTCGGTCCGAAAGACCTAAGTATTACATTCATGAGCTCAAAGAAAAATTCTTACCCCCACTTTTTTGGCATTTCTAGACGTTTTAGGACCTACTGATTCTAAAAAAGCAAAAAAAAATGTATGTCTGTCTGCCGGCCGGCCGGCTAGCCGCCGTCATTACCTACACACAAAAATTTTTTTTCTGAAAATAGGTTTACTCAATGGGAAGAGCCGAAAGGACGCTGTGTTCGATAGCTGTACCGGAAGTGTGTCAAAAAAATCATTATGTGTGTCAAAAATAGCAAATCTTCATATTTTTGGCTTAAAAAACGTCCATTTTAAGTGATTACGAGTAGAAACAATAAATTTGGAGAGATCCTGATGGTAGGGATTGGTATGTGAGATCAAAAACTAGATTATTGCATTATAAGTTTGTCAAAAAAATGTTGTCAAGTGTGTCAAAATAAAGATTTTTGTTTATTTTTTACCCAATTTTTTGGAAAAAAATAAAATTGTTTGTTTGAAATGAAATTTTATTATTATTATTGAGAATTATGGCATTATAAGTTTGTCAAAAAAAATTGTCAAGTGTGTCAAAAGAAAAGTTTTTATTTATTTTTTACCCAATTTTCTTAGAAAAAAATTAAATTTCTAGTTTGAATGACACGAAATTTTATTATTATTATAGAAAATTATGGCATTATAAGTTTGTCAAAAAAATAATGTCAAGTGTGTCTAAAAATGATTTCATTTATTTTTTAGCCAATTTTTTGGGAAAAAAATGAAGCTGTTTTTATGACGTAAATGTAATTTAAAATGAAATTGGACATGGAAATTTTTGAATTTGTTATAGTTTTTGAAATATTTTTGGAATTTTGAAAAAGTTTGTATTTTTGATTTTGTAATAATTTTTGCAATATTTTTAGAATTTCGGAAAAAGTTTTAATTTTTGATTTTGTAAGAATTTTTGGAATATTTTTAGAATTTTCAATTTTTGATTTTATTATAATTTTTGGAATTTTGAAAAAAAATTTCAATTTTTGATTTTGTAATAATTTTTGCAATATTTTTAGAATTTTGGAAAAAGTTTGAATTTTTAAGAATTTTTAGAATATTATTGGAATTTATAAAAAGTTTAAATATTTGATTTCATTCTAATTTTTGGAATTTTTAAAAAAGTTTCAATATTTGATTTTGTAAGAATTTTTGCAATATTTTTAGAATTTCGAAAAAAATAGAATTTTTAAATTTGATATATATACATATATATTTAGAATTTTGAAAAAAGTTTTATTTTTTGATTTTGTAAGAATTTTTGGAATATTTTTAGAATTGTGAAAAATTTTTAATTTTTGATTTTATTATAATTTTTGGAATTTTGAAAAAAAGTTTTAATTTTTGATTTTGTAATAATTTTTGCAATATTTTTAGAATTTTGGAAAAGTTTAAATTTTTAAGAATTTTTCGAATATTATCGGAATTTAGAAAAAGATTCAATATTTGATTTTACTCTAATTTTTGGAATATTTTTGGAATTTTGAAAAAGTTTGAATTTTATTTAATTTAACAATATTTTTAGAATTTTTATTATAATTTTCCGGCAACGTATTGATGTTTCTTGTTAGTTTTGTAGAAAATTTTTAAACAGAGATAAAAATACTTGTACTTTAACAAAGAGTTATGTTTGATGTACATCGCTGCCCAAAACTAAAAACCATGTCCTCATAAAAGTTTTTTGCCGAAAACTATATCAAACTCCTTAACCCAGACCGAAGTCTTGACATCTCAGAGCTGTGAGATTTCAGCCCCTCCATTTTTAAAATTATTTTTCTAAAATGTTTCTTTATTTATTTTATATGAGAACTTATCTGTATATCCTTAAGATGAAATTTGTAATTTTTTGTTTTGCTTATATTGGCATTATTTGTGTATAATTTTTTTATTCATTGACGTGTTTTTTTTTGCTATGTTGACGAAGGTTATATTGTTATAAATTTAAACTAATCGATTGTAAAATTCGTTGGTAGAATAAAATTTAAAGATGATGAATAAAATTATGATTATGAAAAAGGAAATTATTTATGAGGCAGACTAAAATATGCCATACGGTTAGCATGTATTACAATAAATAAATTAAAAATACCCTTTGAAAGGATGATTATTGCATGAAATATAAGAAAACAGTTTTAATGCTGTCATATATATGCCTTCGTGAGCTTATTTTTAGAAATCTTAGTCTATGAAGTTGCTTATGAGATATCTGTTGCATAACGTTTTGTTTCGTGATTAAAATCAGATACTAAAAATGCAATTCAAACGTAAAACTGTAATTGGTTAACTATCAACTCATCAGTGTCAGATTTTAACAATAACCAAGAGTGTTATTCTTCGCATTCAACGGAATAATCGAAGGATATTTAAACGTAGTCGAAAATTATTTCTAAAATAAATTTTCCAACAACAGACAGATAACAATCCACACTTACCACAATTATTTGAATTTATGTTAATTCCATTTATTTTTATATATATAAACCAAATGTCTTAACTTTATAACAACATTATCCCAATATTATCCTAAATAAAGCATTTCCTTTCGGTTATGTTGTCATTAAAATTATTTTCTTAATTAAGAGACTGTTGAAACTCTGCTGTTCGTTTAAATATTTATTTTCTAAGAAATTTATATCCATACATAAATTGAAACACGAAATATTAGGATTTAATTTAATAAAGAGAAAAAAATTATACAGATGATATTCTTTATTGAAGGAAAACTAAGCTACAGTGGATAATGGAAAAACAATGACAAGAACGAGAAATTTTAACAAAATATTTTAGTTTTCTTTTGTTTTCCTTTTTTGAGAAATATTGAAGGAAATTTAATTATGTTGTAGATGTACATTTTTGTTTCTAGACGAAATAACTAACTATTTTGGTACTTACAATCTCCAAGGAGTCGTATGAGAATACGAGCACATCGTTTGGAAATATGCAGGTATATTTTATTAAGTTTACTTGTCCTGGCTTAACAGGTTCAACACTGCCGTTAATTAGACCAAGGCCAAACCGTTATAAATATCAAAATAAACGAAAAATTCTAAGCAGTATACGAATGGTCAGAAAATGTAGTTAATGGTCTCAGTAATTAAGGCAAAATCGAACGAACTGAGTAAAAGTCGGGGAATTCGTTGAAATCCCAACTTTAATATAGAATTAAAATATAATATTGTTTACTTACACAAATTTCGTTAAAAAAGCGAAAAACCGAAAAACTACTTTCAAATTATGAATTTCTTTTTCTTTGTTGTAAATAAACGTTTCCATTCATAAAAAGCGGTAATTCACATACGATACTGTGCTATACAAGTAATTTACACATACTTAACTAATCTTAGCTTTCAAAGGCCCGAAAGTCGTTTAAACTGCAATTAAATTGGTAAAAATGCAAAAAAACACCAAGGCTGTGACTGAGAAATATTTTTATTATTTCTTGTGATTCGTAAGTATTGTAACGTTTCTTAGCCGAGTCACAATTATTAAGTTCGATCACCAAATCGGGAAATTAAAACACAATGGATTTTCTAAACGTTTTAATTTTATTCGTTCAAGATTTTATTATAAAACTATTGTTTCTACTACTATTTATCTTAATTGTTCTTGTACTAACCATAATTCACCACTTATAATTCTATTACAATTGTTCACAATATCACTTTTAACTGTTCACTTACAATAATCTTTTTCTTTCTACTTATAAGTTAAAACACTGTTAATTTTAACTCGCCTATATCACTGTTAAATTTTATATTTTTTTCTATCGCTAACTGTTGATGTTGGAGCTTAAATATATAAAACAACTAGATTTGCTAGTTGCCCTAAGCTCTCATTCCTTTCAACTTAATCAAAAAGAATAGTTAAAATTCGCACTGTTATGGTATATAATATTAGTAAAAAACAACACTATTTCTCGTTTTTATTTTAAATTAAATTAGTTATGATTTTATTTATTTTTTGTTTATTTTGAATATGTTTATATACTGATACTTTGGTATCTTATATGAGACTGCTAAAAATAATTTTAATTCTAAGAATGCAATGTTGAATTTTTTTTGTTTCTTTAATAAAAATAAATTTAATAAATTTTAAGGTGGTCCTTCCAAATTGAAGGTGGTCCAAATTAAAAAACTAAGAATAAAACTAATTTCATTGGTTATCATTGGTTATCAATTATAAAAGGAGTTGAAACAAATATGAATATAAAATTAAACAAAATAAGGAAAGGGAAGAAATTATTGAAAGTTTTATTATTAATATTTGGGAATTTCCGAAATTTTAAAAAATGAAAATCTGCATGCCAGATGTTAAATTTATTTTGAGAAAAAGTGGATTTTACGTTAATAAAAATTTTAAAATGTTTATGACATATAATAAAAGTAAACTAAAAAAGGATAACCAACGATTGTTTTAAATTTAAAAGAAAAATATTAACTATTTATATAGGGTGAACCTCAACACTAACAATTTTATACTGATCTTATGCTCGAACAACACCTCTTATATAAACTAGATGAAATAGCCTCGATCTCACTACAATATTTTAGAAAACAAACCATTATCAACATAAACTTAATAACACGATCTTCAAATATTGACACATAGGTGTGAGATCTATTCTTCTCAATTTGTTTATTTACCTATTCTTTAATAGATTGCGTTTACTTTCTTATAAGATAAACAAAAACTTACATGTTTACTTTGGTTACGTTGTTACCTTTTATGTAATTTTATATTTCTTTTGTGGAACTATTTTCTCTAAAGAGTAGTTTCTCGAAAGATGTTCTATTATGTTGTGTTCTATCGTATTCCATAATCGTCACAGTATTTACAAATTATTAGGGCAAAGTGTTTCTATTACATAATGCAAAAATTGAAAGTAAAATAATTTCATTGAAATCGTTTTTTCTTCGTGGGCGATTCCTCATCGCCCGAATCGAACAAACTTTCGATATCTTCTTGTTCATTTTCTACACCTTCAATTTCTTGGAGTTCTTCGAGATTACAAATATTTTCGTAAAAGAATTTTTCGGCATTAGAACGGTTAAACGATGTTTTCGGAACTTTGAAAGTCCATATTAGTTAAGTATATGTAAATTTCTTGTATAGCACAGTATCTTATGTGAATTACCGCTTTTTATGAATGGAAAGGTTTATTTACAACAAAGAAAAAGAAATTCATGATATGAGAGTAGTTTTTTAGGTTTTTCGCTTTTTTAACGAAATTTTTATAAGTAAACAATATTATATTTTAATTCTATGTTAAAGTTGGGATTTCAACGAAAAAAATTAGATCTGGTTAAGTTCAAAAATCGAAAATTGCTTAACCGAATTTTGCGATTGAAAATTAAGTCTTTGTTTTTAATTTTCTTCATAAAACATCAAAAATTAAATATTTCGCTTTAAAAAAATTTGGGATTGTTTGAAACACAAAAAGAACAGTTTCACCGATTTTCATGAAAATATATAAACTTTTGCGATAGTTATAAATTAAAAACAAAATAAACGGTTTTTTGCATTTTTCTCGATAATTTAATAGATTCTGGTCAATAATGTCCGATAAAAAGTTTTAGGTTTTTTTATTATCTACAACTTTATGTTAATTTTTTGTTCGATAGGATACACAGTTTGGCCGAAAATCGCAAAAAACTAATACAAACCCCAAAAAACGAATATACTACAACCCCCCATCCCTTTCCCCAACTTTTACTCAGTTCGGCCGATTTTTCCTTAATTACTTAGACCATTAACTACATTTTCCGACCATTCGTATACTGCTAAGAATTTTTTTTCCTTTAACAGGATTGGCCCTGGTCTAAATATAGTTTTCGTTAATATAGTTTGCCGATAGTATATCAAACTATTGATATACCTATCAGTATATCAATAGTTTGCCGATAATATATTTTGTGTTTATTAATTTGATTTACATTCTGCAACTTCTCAGACTTTTTCCCTAGCAGAAATCAGTTAAGGAGGCAGTCAGGGCGTGGTCAGGTCCTGATCAGTCCAGAGAGGGCAAGCCTTATTAGGGCAATCTGATGTGGACTTGTTCCGAGTCTGATTTACAATGCCCTATTAGATTTGGTTTTTCGTATTTGACCCTTAGCTGAAATTTGAATTGGTTAAAATTAACTAGTTAGATTATATAGTTAAAACAAGTTCATGTACGTTTTAGTTATCAGTTCACGGTTAAAAGACTATAATAATAGTGATTAAGTTGATATATGTTTAAATTTCTTCCATTCTCATTTTTTTATTTTATTTTAATTAATTTATATATAAAATATATCCGATCCAATTATCCCAATCAGGGTCTGATCCGATTATCCCAATCAGGGTCTGATCCGGTAATCACATTAAGGACCTGATAGGGAAAAAGCGTCACACTCATGATTAGGACCCATTCAGGCTGCCCTACCAATGTCTGATCCGTACTAAACCTGATCAGGACCTTATTTGAGCACTGACAAATTTCTGCTCGGGTCTCTATTGTATATTGTAAAGTACTAGCCTTGAAACACTTTGCTTGTTTTTTTTCAATAAATTATTGGTTACAAAGTTAGATTTTGACATTTCAAGTGTATATAAGACACGTATTAAGCCATTGTAGTCTATTCTAACATACATCCGAATTTATGTACCAAAATTGTTTAGTAACTTTTTCAGGTTGTATAGGGTTGCGAAATATTCATAGTTTTTCTTTTAAAGCTACACACACACACATTTTCCTTTGTCACTACTCTCTAGGGTGAATTTTTTAAAATTCAGTTTGTCATCTAAACTGACATCAAGATATTTTAAGATGGGTCGGGATTTGAACATTTGTGCGCACTACTTTACAACTACTTATAAGAAGAACCTCGGTCAGTTAAAAATCGGTTAATAAATGTTCTTATTTTTTTCAAAATTGTGAATATGCAAATTAATCGATTTAGCATATTTTGTAATTTAGTTCGTGCCATGTCCATTGAGCTAAACTTAATTTATATTAAACGAGTGGCTTTGGAGATTTCATCAATGGACTTCACAGATGTTATATTTTTTAGGTTCCTTATGCTACGTCAAGATAGGATGAACCGTAATCTAAAAGTAAACAATTCGAATGTGACTTTTGAAATCCGTACTTTTTGGGTGTTTTAAAAAAGTTTCACCCACTGCAGTATATTCCCTTAGTGTTGATGGGTTTTTTGGGGTTTTTTGTGAAGCAATTTTGTGAGCAATTGTGAGCAATTTAATACAAAAGTGAGCAATTGTGAGCAATTTAATACAAAAAATCCCAAAGATATAGAAACGTTTGTATTGCAAACGTTTTTTTTAACTACTAACCTGAGAAATCGCCATTATTTACTCAATTGCTCTTATGAGAAGTAATTTTTCTCAACCTAGGTGAATAATTTTACCTAGGTTAAAAATTACCTAGGTTAATAATGACAAATTACTTCGGTCTGAAAGACCTAAGTACATATTACATTCATGAGCTCAAAGTGAAATTCTAACCCCCACTTTTTTTGGCATTTCTCGACGTTTTAGGACCTACTGATTCTAAAAAAGCAAACAAAAAAAAAACTATGTTTGTCCGGCCGTCCATCACAACCTACAAAATCTAGAAAACCGCTGGACGGATTTCAAAAATTCTCTATCAGTTCAGTTCTTCCTGACGAATTTGGCTCTCAGAAGTGTAAAGACAATTCATATACCATTATTTATAAAACTTAGCCAAATAATCTTTAAATTTTTGTTGTGTTCACAATTCTGTCAGGTGACGTTTGTGGAAATGAGGTGGGTTGTCGGGAAGTTGGGACTTGACAGGTCAGACAATTATACCGGTTGCATTACCAGCAAAGGCCAGCATCCTGATAACTCACTCTATATGCCTCATTCTCCAACTATAATATTACCTGCTTCGCCTTACATAAGTTCTGTTTAACATGTATCTAAATATTCAGTTGCAAATGTGATGGGTCTTTTATCGTCCAACGTGTATTTTCCTAAACTCATTATTTACTGATATCATCGTAGTTATATTTTGTTTTCATTTTAATGTATATAACCTAATACACATTACTATTTCATTTTTTTTTATCAAACGTAAATAAAGAAATAATGAAATGATGACGCACCTTGCAATTTAAAAATATTATTTTAAACGAAATCGTATAGCTTTCCTTTGTAATTTGTTTATCTGTTACATATTTAAATAAATGAGAAAAAAATGAATATTAAATCTTTTCTGTTGCAATTGTTTTTTTAAATGCTTTAATACCTCAACAAAAAAAAAACTAGTTTTACATTTCGTTAATAGAACGAATCAAGGAGACATAATGACAATGAATCATCTTTTTTGTCTTGTTTACTCCTACGACTAAAATAATATTTATGTTAGCATATTGCTTAATTTTAGTTAGTTAGTTTTTGATTTTAAAGGAAAATCATTAAATATTTAATTCGGTTCATAATTTATTAAAGTTAGTCAGTTTTTTGATTTCAAACCAAAAATATTTATATTTTTGGAACAGTTGGTTTTTTGATACTAAATCAAAAATAATTTAATTAAAATTATATTCAAGTTGAATTGTGATATCAAATCTAAAATAATAATTAAAATTAAATTTCTCTTAGATTCGTTAGTTAAGGATTGTTTATACAATTGAATTTTTAAATTAAAACATTTTGCTTTGATAAATATGTTTTGTTAATAATAAAAGTTAGTTTAAAATTAAAGAAAAAGGAAATTTATATCTTGAAAAATAATTTAATCCTAACTTTGTAACTGAACTGTTTCTTTTGGTGTAAAATAAAGTGGAAATTTAAGAGTTTTAAGCGTACCTAATACTTAATATTCAAGAAAGCGGAACATATATATATATATATATATATATATATATATATATATATATATATATATATATATATATATATATATATATATATATATATATATATATATATATATATATATATATATATATATTTGTGAAGTCTGCAAGAATTTTTGGACCTGCCATTAAATATGCTTATTGTACGCTTGAATACATTGGTGATGTACAGTTATTTGTTCAGGACCATCAATTGAACCAGCATTTTATGCAGCTAATATATTACTAACTGTATGATTTACCGTTCGATTTAATAGTATAGAACGTAGTGATATAATAATAGCAAAACTACCAACAAATTGGCAATTCTTCACTCGGATGATTCCCTCCACTCGCTACGCTCGTTCCGGGAAACTTCATCCTCGTGAAAAATTGCCTTTATTCTAAGCTCAAACAAGAATCTACTATTATTATTCTTTGTTGTCATAGTTATACGTTTTGTTTGAAAAGAAATAACAAATATCTTGGTCAGAGCCCAGAGACTACATATTCAACATGTTTTTATTTCAAAATTTATAAAATTTTTAATTTTGTTTTAGAATAAACAGTTTTTTTTTTAAATATATTTTGCTTGCGACGAATAAAAAATAGAATATGATGCACGGAGGTAAGCCATTTTGGACTTAACGTGGATGCAAATATCGACTACCGTCTTGATTCGCAAACTCCACATGCGTCCAAAAACCTTAGCTTTACGTCCTTGCATCATAATGTACTATTAAGATATAATATGAAAATCAAATATGATAACACTAGTTTACAAATTTTGAACTTTTTTGTCTCCCTGAATAAAACCCAACTTTTCTTATAGATTTGGACCTTCTGAAGACGAATATCATATTCATTATTTTTGGTTAGCTCTTGTTTTTGAGATATTCACGAAAAAGCAATTTTTTCGGTGATCAAAAATGTTGTTTCGGTTTTTGGGTCTCATTTTTTTACAAAACAAACAAATTAAATATATTAATGAAACAAGAGCATAGTAAATATGCCAACAAACATGTTGAGCTATACTTTGTAAAAATTCATAAGGGATTCTGGAAGTTACAGTCGCAAAAAGTTGTAAAAATACGAAAAATTCACGATTTTTTACAATTTTCCATTTTCAACACCATAAATTTTGAACAAATAAAGGCCTTAATTTTTTTGATTTCTTGAAACCTACAGTAGCTTCAATTTTCCTTCTTTTAAGCTAAAAGATACGAATATTGGTGCAGTTTGCACCAAGTTATTCAAGATATCCCAAAGAAAGTCAAAACTCATAATTTGGAAAAAAAAATTAACTATAAGAATAATTTAAATTCTGCAAACATAATTGATTTATATATAAGTTGTTTTCGTAGTAGATTTAGCTCCTCCTACCTCGGACTTATTTTAGGAGTTGGAAAATATCAGTTAGTTGATTATGAAATGTCTTTTTTTGACAAAAGTTGTATTTTATTTGTATATGGTTTTTCTCGATATTGAGATTTTTTTTGTGAAGTTTTTTGACATGATCTAGCTCCTCCCACCTCGGATTTATTTTAGGAGTTGGAAAATATCAAATAGTAATGAAGATAGTCAGTTCTTATAAATGGGGTGATTCTTTTAGCAGTATGTGTTACGTAACTTCCACAAAAAACAAAACAAAATGAATTTGGGCTATTTTTACATTTGAAACTTCTTGACGATGCCATTTAAATATACTTGAATTTACACTTTACTAACAATTTATGTTGCTTTACAAGGCAGCTATCACTAATGATTTATTGGTTTTTAAAAACAATACACTATATAAAATTTATATTTGTAATATTTTTTCTTTTTTAATTAATATTTTCACTTGAATGTTTGGAATTAAATTTATCCTCAGAGAGATTATACTTGCAACTAATCTCACGACAATTATCTACTCAAAAAGAAACCGCATTAAACTATTTAAACAAAAGTTGGGAAAACCGAAAAACTATTAAAAAGGAGAAGTAATTGCTTTCTTAAATTAAACTTAAAATGATCATAAACGTAAGGAGTAACACAAGGTGGGCGGTGATAGAAAAAAATTTACATTATCAAAAAACCAAAAACAGAAAAGAAACAAACCTTACAGGTAATAATAGACATAAATAGGGGCTTAACTTTGAACTAACTTAAATAGTTCTGATGTTATGATGTTTTGCCTCTCCTCACAATTCATTATCTTTTGTTTATATTTTTCTATATACGTCTCATATCGATCCAATTCCCAACTTCGAAAACAAAAATGGAAATTATCCTTTACTATTTTAAAATAATTCTTCACTGATGTTTAAGAACGACTGAACTTTTAAAATTATTATTTATGGCACAATAAATTAAGTAAAAAATTATTTTTTCCAAATTTTGAGTTTTGGCTTTCTTTAGGAAAACTTGAATAACTTGGTGCAAACTGCACCAATCTTCGTGTCTTTTAATTTTAAGGAAAGAAAATTGAAGCTACTATAGGCTCCAAGAAATTAAAAAAAATTAGGGTCTTTATTTATTCAAAATTTATGGCGTTGAAAATGGAAAATTTAAAAAAAACGTGAATTTTTCGTATTTTTTCAACTTTTTGCGACTGTAACTTCCGACTGTAGAATCCTTAATGGATTTTTAAAAAATATAGCTCAAAATGTTTGTTGGCATATTTACTATGCCCTTGTTTCATTAATATATTTAATTTGTTTGTTTTGTAAAATATGAGACCCAAAAACCGAAACAACATTTTTGATCACCAAAAAATTGTTTTTTCTTGAATATCTCAAAAACAAGAGCTAACCAAAAAAAATGAATATGATATTCGTGTTCAGGAGGTCCAAATCTATAAGAAAAGTTGGGTTTTATTTCGGGAGATTTTTCTTGTAAACTAGTGTAATTAGTATAGACCTAGGTTGAGCTAAAAATTCTGGGTCAATAGTAGCTCACTTATCAACCTTGTTTTATAATTATACAAAATAAACTTTAAATAATTTCGAAGAAGTGATAAAATTATTCTGTTATACAACATTTATAAATTTATAAGATCAAAAAACAATTTCAGTTAACACAATTACCCTCGTGAATATATTGATAAATAAAATATATTCTTTTAATTTAATTCAAACCAACATTAAATAGCTTCCTACACTTGTTCATCCCTCTTTATCAATATTATTTTAACGAAAATAAGAATTTATCCTTACGTGTACATCACAAAAATTCAATTTGTTTCGTTACCCCACCACTCTTTGAACTTTCTATAAAATTTCTAGAAATAACGTATTTTACTCTGACGATCTATTTGGATCCGTTTAGTGTTTAATTGTTTTACTTATAGAAACAACAATAACTTCTGAACTTTAAAAAATGATTTTTCATCGTTCTTATGAACTTTAGTGGAAGCATTTCTATGAAATTATTGTTTTTATTTTGTTAGGTTTTGTTGGGTTTGTTTGATTAACGATACATTATTTTTATGTGACGAATATATATTTCCACGTTATTCAAACAAAACACGAATATATTTGCTAGAATGAATTTAAAAATAAAAGAATCAAGAAACGACGTTGATTAATTTATACAAACTTTTGTTTCTAATTTACAGGCAAGCGACGAGTCAGCTGAGGTACATGCGTTTGATGACATTAAATCATTGATTAAGGTAGGTTGGAACAAATTTATTTGGTGTTTAATTTTTGAACGGTTATTGTTCCACAGAGGATTGTAGATTTTCTGGTACAAACTTTAAACAGGTCAACAAAATAAACAAATCAATTGTATGATCGAGATTCACCTGAAGATTTATTTTAATGAATACTTTTTACTAACGAGAGTTACAGACTAAATCGATTTTGATGTGTTTAATTTTTTAATCAATCTAGACTTGTACCAGAAGACAAGATTAGTTTTTGGACGATATTCCACTAAGTGGTAAGAGGTCTCCCAAGCCAAGCAACTATTTATTTCAAGATCCAAACCAGCAGGAAATGAAGAAGAGTGTCATAAAATGTTTATAAAACTATAAGTAGAATATTTGACATTTCTCAACATAAGAACTGAAACAGGGAGCGAATACCATTTAAAATGTACTCGGTGCTTGGCGATACCACTTTTTGTTGATTTTTAAATTTCTTTTATGTTTTATAATAGTGTATTGTAGGCTTATATATTAATTTTATTATAAATATATTGGGAATAGAGCCTATTAAAAACAAATTAATTATTTTAAATTAAAATGTATATTTTACGTTTCGGCAAACATCCTTTGCCATTTTCAAAAAAATTAAAAAAATTTTTTTAATTAACAAACAACATCAACAACATTCATTGCAAAAAAAATTATACATAATTTTTTTAATTTTTTTGAAAATGGCAAAGGATGTTTGCCGAAACGTAAAATATACATTTCAATTTAAAATAATCAATTTGTTTTTAATAGGCTCTATGCCCAATATATATTTATAATAAAATTTTATGTTTTAATCTATACAAATGTGACAATCCCGTATACTCCAGTGCCTGTTATTGACGTGCGAGCAGCGAGCTAGCGTGAGATATCACATACCACTGGGTATTACAGAAAGATATATATCATTAGCCAAGGTGTTATCCTAGTGGTACTGGTGGATGAACTCTATTCAGTCAACAGTATAACATCTTCAATCTTAGCTATTGAATGATGCCACGCTATTGCTTGCTTGAAGAAATCACCAAACTCTTTCGAAATGGATATACGCTGTGAACTTTTATCATTAAGGGTGATGAATGATGATGCGTCAACTGATAATGCAATATATCACTAGCTAGATTATTGGCAATTGCATTTTATTTTTGTTGCTACAAATTTTTAAAAGAAATTTGCGTTTCGCCTCTTGTTTTAACTTCCCGATATGGGAAGTTATTGTTTTTGGGTCGATTTTCGAAATTGGAATTTTTATGATATATTTACGTTTCATGACCTCTGAAGCTGTTTATACTATTTTCAGCTGGCAGTCTGTATGTGTGTATGTATCGCTGTATGTGGATTAATTTTTGTCCAACGCTTTCTCAACAACGGATGGCTCGAATTTAACGAAAATGGTCGGAATCGATGTATCTTAGCGTAACTTAGAGCCCAGTCCTTTTCTAGCAAAATTAAATCATTTGTTTTTTAGTGGTTTTCAAAAAACTGAAAAGTATCTCTTGCAAATATAATGAGATTAAATAATGCTATCAAGATCATGAAACTTCCATATTGTTTGTCATCATGTCAGCCATTTATAATGAGATTTGTATAAATAATTACTCTCTTAGTTTTTGAGTATTTTTAAGAAAATGTGAAAAAACTACATGTTTTTTTCGTTACGCAAACGCATATCCGAATGAAATTTTGGTATGTAAATCAGCTGCAAACGCATCCGGGTTTACTTGAATATCGAAGATCTAAGTTATTTTCTAAATTTGACAAAAAAGTCAGAGGCTCGTGAGTGGATCGCTTGGTCAACTGTTTATTAATTCCCGATATGGGAAGTTATTTTTTTTCGGTCAAGTTTCGAAATCGGAATTTTTATGATATCTTTACGTTTCAAGACCCCTGAAGCTGTTTAGGCAATTTTTTGCCTGCAGTATGTATGTGTGTATGTATGTGCGTTTGTGTCGTCGTATGTGAACAAATATTTGTCCAACGCTTTCTCAACAACGAATGATCCGATTTCAACGGCAATGGTCACAATCGAAGTATTTTAGCCCGTAGCTTATAGCCCAGTCCTTTTCTAACGAAATCAGTTCATTTGTTTTTTAGTAGTTTCCAAAAAACTGAAAATTATCTCTTGCAAATATTACGAGAATAAATAACGTTATCAAGACCATTTACCTCCCATTTTGTTTGTCATCATGTCAACAGTTTATAATGCCATTTGTATCAACAATTGCTTACTTTTTGAGGTTTTTAAGAAAATTTGAAAAACAGGTGTTAGGAAAAGCAAATCCATGAGATCTTGATGAAAGTTTTGAATTAAAATCAGCTACAAACGCATTTGGGTTTATTTTAATATGGAAAATATGAGCTATTTTTAAAATTTGGCAGAGGGGTCGGGGAGGATGTCTGTAGATCGTAAAACAACTTTTTTTTTAAACTTCAAAAACACTCAGTCATGTACTTTTAATTTTGTTGAAAGTTAGAGCATAAAGGGTTTTGTAATTTTATAGTATTTTACAGCTTCCAGCTCTTTAAAAGCTAAAATCTCACTTAAAAATAGCATCAGAATGCAATGGCAACGAACCAGAGACCCATGTCTAAAAAGTAGACTCAATCTTGCTATAAGAATAATAAGCGAAGAGCTAATAGAACTAAGGAATGAGAATTTCTCAAACTTTATTTCCAAAATTTCAAACACACTGCCTCACAGGAAACAACTTTTTCATTTAACCAAATTACTAAATCGGCAAAAAAGTAAAATTTCTGTAATACATCATCCAGATCCATGTAACAGTCAAAAACTTCTGTTAACGGATCCTGAAAAGGCTTCCGCCTTTGCATCACATTTCGCGCAGATACATAGCAATAATCACGTTACTGACCCTACTCTTGCCCAACTAGTACAAGAAACTCTTCGTGAGCTAGAAAACGCATCAGATATACTAGTACTAAATCCCAATGAACTAACTAAACCCAAAGAAATCGCTAGCATCATTTCTACTATTAAAAACAACAAATCACCCGGCCAAGATAATATGTCTAACCAGTTAATCAAACATCTGCCCCGCAAAGCCCTAGTTTGCCTTACTTATATTTTCAACGCATCACTTAGAATCGGTTATTTTCCAAATGCCTGGAAAAAAGCGATTGTTTTACCAATACTTAAACCCAAAAAGGATAGAACTCTAATTGGAAGCTATAGACCCATAAGCTTGTTGAACGGGCTTGGCAAAGTATTCGAAAGAATCATTCTTTCTAGAATTCAGAACTGGTTAGAAGAAGAAGGGATTATACCTAACGAACAATTTGGCTTTCGTGTTGGACACTCTACTAGTCATCAACTGCTGCGAATCTGCGATCACGCAAAACAAAATCTATCTATGAAGAAATCTACAGGTCTAATACTATTCGACATGGAAAAAGCGTTTGATACAGTATGGCATGATGGATTAATATTCAAGCTAATCAATTACAATTGCCCGAGATATTTAATTAAAATAATCCGCTCTTTTCTCCGAAATCGTAATTTTGAAGTTTCAGTTAACAACTCTACCTCCTTGTCTTATCCAATTCTATGTGGGGTGCCCCAAGGGGCTGTTCTCTCTCCCATCCTGTACAACATTTATACGGCAGATATAAAACTCAACTTTGATGATGAAGTTGGGTTTGCCCAATACGCTGATGATACAGCCATATATTCTAGTGCCTCTGACGTCAATGAGATTATTAATAACCTACAACGAAACATAAACCATCTTACGAGTTATTTCCATAAATGGAGAATCAAAATAAACCCCACCAAAACACAAGCTATCTTCATCACCCGTAAAACTGCTAGACGCAACCTACCAAATGCTGGTTCTCTCAAGATTAATAACACACCTGTAACATGGTCTAACGATATTAAATACTTGGGTATGATTATTGATAAGCGATCATATTAATCATATTAATTATCTGATACATCAGATTCTACTGGTACACAAAACTGTCTGATCTCGAACTCTACCTATTTCTAGCGGATATACGTGCCTCTTGGACTTTTTTTGAATTTGTTATAGTTTTTGAAATATTTTTGGAATTTTGAAAGAAGTTTGTATTTTTGATTTTGTTATAATTTTTGCAATATTTTTAGAATTTTGAAAAAAATTAGAATTTTTAAATTTGTGAATTTTATATACATATATATATATATATATTAGACTGGTCGTTAAAAACTAAATTTTCAGAGACGCCCCCTAGAAAAATTCTTTGTGATCATAAAACCACAACGGCAATATTTTTTTTTTTAAATCAAAAGAACACGTGCCGCAAAATCATCGAAGTTGATTTTTTGATAAAATCGTTAATATCTCATAAAATATGCAGATGTCAAAAAAAATTATATAATTATTTTTGTAGGAAATTTAATTCTCTACTCTCTCTCATGTTTTTCCTAAAACCTATATTTCTGATGATATTTTGAAATAAAACTTGAAATTCTTCGAAACTCGTATAGCCAAATGATGAAAATTTGGACGAAAAAGTACTAATTTTGAATTTTTGGTATGATTATTTTTTTATACATTTCATTCTATAGCATAAGAAGAAAATTAGGACTTTTTCGTCATCTTTATTTTTTTTTTAAATTGCGAAAACTTACAAGTTCATTTTCAAAATATCATGAGAACTATACGTTTTCGGGAAAAAATGACATGGATCTTTTTTGTAGAAAATTAAATTTTCTACAAAAATGAACCTGAGATTTTTTTGACATCTCCATATTTTATGAGATATCTGAAAAAATCAACGATTTTTTCAAAAAATCAACATCGGCGATTTTGCGGCACGTGTTCTTTTGATTTAAAAAAAAAATAATGCCGTTGTAGTTTATTGACCACAAAGAACTTTTCTAGGGGGCGTCTTGGAAAATTTAGTTTTTAACGAACAGTCTAATATGTATTTTTAGAATTTTGAAAAAAGTTTCAATTTTTGATTTTATTATAATTTTTGGAATTTTGAAAAAAATTTAAATTTTTGATATTGTTATAATTTTTGCAATATTTTTAAAGTTTTGGAAAAAGTTTGAATTTTTGAATTTTTAAAAATTTTTGGAATATTATTAGAATTTAGAAAAAGTTTCAATAAGTATTTGATTTTATTCTAATTTTTGGAATAATTTTGAAAAAAGTTTCAATTTTTGATATTGTTATAATTTTTGCAATATTCTTAGAATTTTTGAAAAAAGTTTTAATATGTGATTTTGTAATAATTTTTGGAATATTTTTAGAATTTTGAAAAAAGTTTGATTTCATTTAATTTTTACAATATATTTGGAATTTTGAAAGAAATATGAATTTGTGATTTTGTAATATTTTCTCGTAACGCTAAATGGAGAGGTTTTTGAGTAGTTTGGTGATTGTATCATCTTTTCACTAAATTATGTTAGTTATGATATGTTATAATTTTCGTATTAGTTTTGTAATAAATTTCTAAACGAGATGAAATACTTGTACTTTTAGAAAGAGTTGTATGTTTGATAAACATCGCTGCCCAAAACTAAGAACAATGTCCTCATAAAAGTTTTATGCCGAAAACTATATTAAAATCCTTAATCAAAACCGAAGTCTTCATATCTCAGAGCATGAAATTTCAGCCCCTCCATATTTCTTCAAATTTGTTTTAATATTTGTTTTGTAATTTTTATTTGTATTTATTGCAGTTAAATTATATTGTGTAATTTTTTTTTATGTTTGGTATTTTAGTATACCTCATCCAGTAACTGGATGGAGTTGGTTTTTAATCTTACAGTAAGTTCTTGGCGTGGCCCCTATGGTCACACCCCCATCCCACTAATTATTTTTTTTTCTGGAATTTTATCACAAAATATTGGCCTACAGCATATTTTATCAGGTGATAGAATTTATTCTATAGACCTCAGAACGCATGTTGTTGTGGGACCAAGATTTTAAAAGCTATTTATGTGTTGTTGTGACACACATTGTCATTGTATTGTCATTGTATTGACACACATTGTCATTGACACACATTGTCATTGTGTTGCTGTGTCACACATTGTCATTGTCATTGTATTAACACATTTTATTAAAAAAAATTCAATGCTTTCCAAGATCAAATATTTTTTTGGAACGAACCTGTGATCAATTCGTTTTGGTTTTAATCAATAGTTTTACAAAGATTAGATATTTTAAGCGCTGCTGAAAGTGGAGTTTTCTACATAGCTTATGAAAAATCTATTTCAAACAGGCTTAAACCCCTGTGAAAATGGTTTTTATTCCACTGTAGTGTAAAATCATTTTCGCTAAATAACAAATTGTGGTTGCTATGGTATTTCATGTAATTTTATAAAGATCTTAAATCAAATCAACCATGAAAAAATAGAAAATTAATTTTTAAAGCTATGTTGTCATTTTCTAATATAATAATTTACAATAAATATCGATCATATTTATATTATCGTAGAAAAAATTGCATTTCCTACGCCAGATAAAAACAGTATTTTCATCTCTTGTAGGAAAATATACTATTATTATGGCTAAAACTTTTATATTTTATCAAGAAAAACAATTTAAATATTACTCATTACTCATTAGGGATGCCGACGATGGCAAAACAAACAAGAATATTTTTGATACCAGAATGTTGTTGATCGTCACACATCCCCATGAATTTACAAGAACATGATTATTATTGACACAACTCAAATAAAAAACTTACACGTAAATATAAAAAATATAAAAGCACAAAAGTTTTTTGAAAATTTTTCCATAAATTCAAAAGTTTTCGAAACATCAAATTTCCTTAAAAGTAATAAACAAATCATAAACGAAATCTCTCAAACCAAATTAAATGAGATATACCCACATGATTACATTTAACATTTAACGATTTGATATTAAAACGTTTCAAACATCTATCATACTCGTACATCATGATCCTTATCTCCCTTTCAATTTAAAATAAGAAAAATCAATACTCAAAACAAACAAAAAATATTTAAATGTGAAAAATTAAACTTCAAAGACACTAACAGCTCTTCTTCAAACACGAAGAAAAAAACAACTTTTTACGTTATAAAGACAAAAGCTATAAATTTTAAAAAACAACAACTTTATCACTACATAGGGTGGCCTCTCTAGAATGCTTTTTACGAATGTTGTTAGAATGAAACAATAATATTCAAGTAATTGGATTTTCGGAATAAACTATTTGCGGGGATGTTGGGAAATTGACATTTGATTACAGACACCCTTTTTGAGTTTTATGAAATAAAATTTCATTCATTATTTTTAATTCTATCGTGAAAAGTTTAAATCGAAGTAAAACTAAGTACAACTACATAAAAGAACACTTTAATTTACCGTAAAATATTGAATGAAGCAAGGCAAATATGTACATAATACATATTTGGATCTGCTAATCGCTTTTTATTACGATAAAATCAAAAAAGAAGCTTTTTGGGTACGAATTTATATAACGGTATATGAGAAAATTGAACGCTCTTGATTTTTTCCTCTTTTGTCATTAAATAAAATTTTAAATAAGAATAAATCGTTTGATGTTTTTTAAGGTGTAATGAAAATTTAAATAATATTATTAGAAATCCAATTGTATTTTAATTGTTTACACAAAGAGTATAAACGAATAGTTTTCATATTGTTGCGTAGTTCCATTTAGCAATAAACGTAGAAATAAAAAAATAGAAACATTTGGAATGGATAGAAACAAATTTCATACTCAATGCAATATACAGCAACACAATTCTTTTTTTGCAGAATTGTATACATATTTGTAAAAAAAATTAGTTACCCGCTGGTTCAGGACAATTACTTATCTTAAAT
>CAVNZG010001183.1:0-63728 GCA_963693315.1 Diogma glabrata
GATTCAGAGTACACAAAAAATAAAAGCAGAAACAACCTTTTTCCTTCCGTCAATACCAACAAAATATCACAATTTCAGATTTTTTAAAAATCAAAAATTTAAAAATCAACAAAAAAATGTACGTTTTTAAAATAATAGCCCTCCTATAATAAAAAAACAAAGAAAAATATTACGTCTATCGACCCCTAAATCAATTCATAAACTAAATTCTCTAAACTTCAAAGGAAATGTATAAACTAAGAGAAAATAAATATAAAAAAAGAAAAAAAAGTTTTAAGTTTTAAACCATTACCAAAACTACGTGAAAATGCCTCAAAAATTCAACCGCGCATAACGCCGATTGAGAGTACACAAAAAATAAAAGCAGAAACAATTTTTTTCCTTTCGTCAATACCAACAAAATATCAAAATTTCAGATTTTTTAAAAATCAAAAATTTAAAAATCAACAAAAAAATGTACGTTTTCAAAATAATAGCCCTCCTGTAATAAAAAAACAAAGAAAAATATTACGTCTATCGACCCCTAAATCAATTCATAAACTAAATTCTCTAAACTTCAAAGGAAATGTATAAACTAAGAGAAAATAAATATAAAAAAGAAAAAAAATTTTAAGTTTTAAACCATTACCAAAACTACGTGAAAAAGCCTCTTTTAAAAATCAAAAATTTAAAAATCAACAAAACAATGTACGTTTTCAAAATAATAGCCCTCCTATAATAAGAAAACAAAGAAAAATATTACGCAAATATCTTTATATCAATAAACAAAATAATCGAAATAATATCGAAAACCGTCCTTGTTCAAAGACAAAAGACGACTGAAATGAAAGAAAATAAATTTTTAAGTTTCGTTTTTGTTGTTCGATAGCTAATATATAAAAAAGAAAATATCATTCATAAAATATCATTCATAAAATCAACATTATTAATTTATTACGCATATTACGCATATAATCTCTTTTATTCCGACGACTCGAAAACCGTCCTTTGTTCAAAGACAAAAGACGACTGAAATGAATGAGAAAAAAAAGTTTCGTTTTTGTTGTTCGTTGTTCGCTAATATATAAAAAAGAAAATATAAAAAAATAAAATAAATTTTTAATTTCGTTTTTATATGTATGTAAACTTATAATGCATATGTATATAAAAAGTTTTCCGTATATAATAACTTTTTTATTTATGATCCGATTTGTGTGAATCCGAATCCGATTATAGGTTACACTAATATCAGTTAGCTGTGAAAATTTGAAATGAATCCATCTGCGAATAAAAAAGCCTTAGGCTCCACAAAGTTTTGATCTAGCGTATTAATATATAAGATCACTTAAAATTAGATAAATTTCTAAGAAATAATTTTTATTGGAATCTCTATAAATGAAAATTTTCCTTTTGTTGAGAACTGCTTGATAGCTCATCAATAATCAAATTTAAAAAGTGTTACGATTTAAACGAAATTGATTGAAATTTTTGATAAACTTCTATTAAATAAAAAAAAATTGACTACTTTTGCGAAAAATCACGGTTATTGATTGAAACATTTTTGGTTTGTTTGAACTTCTTAAACAATTTAATGGAAAATTGTTGACCTTTATGGAGGTCAACTAAATTGATTCTTTTCCTTATTCTATTTTCCTCAATTCTAATTAAGAAATTCTGTGTTACTGTAAATTAGTCGTAAAAGTTATCTTTCGTCACTTTGGGAATCCAAGTAGATCCATTTCTAAATAACATTAATTGAAAGATTTAATTAACTTCAATTTGAATTTGGCTTACTTTTTAAATACTCCTTTTATCGGAATTACTTTGCACTAAATTAGTCGTACAATTTGTCTTTTGTCACTTCGGAATCGAAGTAGATCCATTTCTAAATAACATTTAATTAGCTTCAATTTGAATTTGGCTTACTTTAAAATACTCCTTTTATCGGAATTACTCTGCACTAAAACAGTCTTGCAAGTTGGATTTTGTAGCCTTAGAAGCTAACTAGTTCTACTCCTATAGTTTTAATTTTTACTTTAAACAAATTTTCAAATCTATAGCAGCAAAGAATAAAAAATATTTTTATTGGGGATAAATTTGTTGTCATGTTTGTATTTGAACGGCATATTATTTTACTCATACAATAGCACTGGTTGGAAAATTTATATTTTGGGTTTGAACCGGATTAACCTTCAAATTCGTTCTTCATTTAATTTATATACAACGATTTCCATCTGGGTTTCAAACGTTTATTACAATCCAAATATAAACGGGATAAAATCTGGAGCTGAACAAATTTAAAATCAATTGGTAAACTCTTAATTCAAAACTACTGTTAATCAGCCGTACAGATTGGGCTTGTGATTTGCAATCTTAAATAAATTCATCTCTTTTATAAAATTGTTGACCAATAGCTACACTGAAAAAAAACTGCAAGTTGTTATTGGACATAAACTATTTCAATCGAATTGTATCCTCAACACCACATAATTTATATTATTAGCAAATATAAATATATCTAACTCGAATAAGTTATATATTTATTATTAAAATGTGATTATTTCCATTAAATTAATCGGCATCTCGTTACAAACCATGTGAAATATAGAAATTTCATTTTATTAAACAGATATAAACTGCCGAAATAAATTATGACCAAATGAGATATATTTTGTAACATTTTACAATATAAACTATTTTCTAATTTAGTTTAATTTATTGCAAGTTCCTAACTGTAAAAAAAACTGGAAACAAAATATAACAAAGAACAAAAGAAATTATACGAGCAAATCAGTTTAATAGAGAAGTCATATTATAAACACGAACAGTGAAATTAAAAGTTTGTCGAATATAACGGTAACTGAAAGTCGTATTTATTTTGGATATCTATTTCGGTATATATATATATATATATATATATATATTATATATATATATATATATATATATATATATATATATATATATATATATATATATATATATATATATATATATATATATATATATATATATTTATATATATATATATATATATATATATATATATATATATATATATATATATATATATATATATATATATATATATATATATATATATAATATATATATATATATATATATATATTATATATATATATATATATATATATATATATATATATATATATATATATATATATATATATATATATATATATATATATATATATATATATATATATATATATATATATATATATATATATATATATATATATATATATATATATATATATATATATATATATATATATATATATATATATATATATATATATATATATATATATATATATATATATATATTAGACTGGTCGTTAAAAACTAAATTTTCCGAGACGCCCCCTAGAAAAATTCTTTGTGGTCAAAAAACCACAACGGCATTATTTTTTTTTTTTTTAAATCAAAAGAACACGTGCCGCAAAATCGTTGAAGTTGATTTTTTGAAAAATTCGTAGATTTTTTCAAATATCTCATAAAATATGCAGATGTCAAAAAAAATCACATAACCATTTTTGTAGGAAATTTAATTCTCTACAAAAAAAATCCAAGTCATTTTTTCCCGAAAACGTATAGTTCTCATGATATTTTGAAAATGAACTTGTAAGTTTTCGTAATTTTTAAAAAACATAAAAAATAAAGATGACGAAAAACTCCTAATTTTCTTCTTATGCTATAGAATGAAATGTATAAAAAAATAATCACGACAAAAAAAATCAAAATTAGTACTTTTTCGTCGAAATTTTCATCATTTGGTTTTACGAGTTTCGAAGAACTTCAAGTTTTATTTCAAAATATCATCAGAAATATAGGTTTTAGGAAAAAAATGACTTGGACCTTTTTCGTAGAAAAATAAATTTCCTGCAAAAATGATTATGTGATTTTTTTGACATCTGCATATTTTATGAGATATTAACAATTTTATCAAAAAATAAACTTCGATGATTTTGCGGCACGTGTTCTTTTCACTTAAAAAAAAAATAAAGCCGTTGTGGTTTTTTGAACACAAAGAATTTTTCTAGGGGGCGTCTCGGAAAATTTAGTTTTTAACGACCAGTCTAATATATATATATATATATATATGTATATATATTATATATATATATATATATATATATATATATATATATATATATATATATATATATATGTATATATATATATATATATATATATATATATATATATATATATATATATATATATATATATATATATATGTATATATATATATATGTATATATATATATATATAATATATATATATATATATATATATATATATATATATATATATATATATATATATATATATATATATATATATATATATATATATATATATATATATATATATATATAATATATATATATATATATATGTACATATATATATATATATATATATATATATATATATATATATATATATATATATATATATATATATATATATATATATATATATATATATATATATATTATATAAGTATATATAACAAAATGTATATATGTCAATAATGTGTTTTTTAATATGTCAGAAATGGAAGTCCGAATTAAATATATTATATATCCAAAATACATATAAAATATATTATTACCTAATATATATTATTTTGTTTTCAAATATATAATGTGTTTTTTTTTGTATAAAATGTGTTTGTTTAGAAAAAATATAAATAAGTGGAAATATCAAAATACGTATATATAAAATTACGATAACATACATATATTATAATATATTTTATAATGCAGGTAAAAGTTTTTGTTTTTATAGCTATTATATCTTTTGAGATATATATATATATATATATATATATATATATATATATATATATATATATATATATATATATATATATATATAACTTATATATTATTATTATATAATATTATATTATTATATTATACTATATTATATATTATTATTATATAATATAAGCAACATATTTAACCCAAGTATATAGAAAATTCAACTGATACAGCCAGTACTTCAAACAGTACACTGTCTAGTATTACTCTAGAAGACAGCCCAACATTGGTAAGAGGTTTTGATTCCTACCCAAAATATTTTGTTTTTATGTTTCAGAATTCAGACGTCCTTCTTTACGTTAATATAATACCGAATGTATTAGATGAACATTTAAACTGCACTAAAGGCCGCATAATCAGATCCTTTTTTAACAAAACCAATAAACTAGGCCATCATCAGTCATCATTAGCTAATCTCATCATAGAAAAAGAAATTGACAAAATCCAAGATTTTTCAAAAATTAAAATAACATCTGAAAGACTGACTTACCTAGCTAATTTAATAGAAAATAGCTTTCCAGGAGAAAAAGCAAACGTATTTTATGTTCCATATAATTCCAAAACTAGATGTCTTGCTACGGGAAAACTCTGGACATCGTATAATAAATTTAAGCAGAAAATACGTGCTTTGCTATCGAAAAGCCAACTTACAGATAACGTACAAGAAGAGTGCGACACCGTTACAGAAAGTGAACTAGAATATTTAAAAACCAATGTTGCACCTTGGGACAAAATTACTGAATATTGGCTTCTGACGTGTGATGTTAGGAGCAAGTGGTTCAATTCTTGCCGCTCGAAAAATATTATTGATTATTTTGAAGAGTTTCCAGCGCTAAAGTCCAGCAAAGACATTTTGTTATTAGAAATAGACTTTAAGTTTATATTTAAAAATAACCATAGGGAGCTTTTAGAAGTTTGGCATACGTTAAATAAAAAACTTATTAGTATTGCTAAAAACAAAACTGGTAAGTTAATAAATTTGACTTTATACAAAAAATAGTTCACTACTTAATTATTTTACATTTTTCAGGAAAAAAAACAGAAATTAAGAAAATCCTGGAAGCGGGCGATGCTGAGTTGACTGGCCTTTTTTTGCTGCCTTATTTGTTAAATAATAATTTTTCTCGAAAACGAGATTCACGTGGAGCAGCAATACGACTCTCGAAAGCTGAATGTGCAGAAATATTTATACTGCAACTTTCCGTAAGTAAATATATCCATTTTCTAATATGAATTTGAATCAAAAGTTTGTGAATTAAGTATGTGCATTTGAAATGGAATACATGTATTTCAAAATTTATTAAATACTGTAATATATTAAAAAAATTTGGAATAATATCATATTATTAATAATGTAATATTATATATATTCGTAATGTATTACTAAAAAACAAATGTTAATTATTAATTAGTTATAAATAAATTAGTGCACTATTTTTCAACAAACAAAAGTTATGTAGAATAAGATGGAAAACATTTATATTTACAGAAATCCATCGAATTAGCAGAAAAACGGGAGCATTTAAAAGAAAAACTTTACTCCCTTAAACAAACCGTGCAACCGTTTGTAATTTTTGTCGGCGAAACAAATATAAAAGGATATGTTTCAATAGATGATCATCTGTATGAATGTGAATAACCTCTATGTGCTATAGACTTGTGCTTCAAAGCATTTCATGCTACAAACACATTATATCCGGTCGGAACAGAGCCTATTTGGACTTTTATACAAAAGGCAATTTATCATATAAACACTAATTACGATAAATCATATATATCGGTAAACAATTTAATAAGAGAGTTAAATTGAACTTTCTTGTATTCTTTTTTAATTTTTTATTTATTTAAAATACTTAGCTTACTGAATTTATTAACAAGATGAATTGTTGTTTTTGTAATCATTTCTTTGTTGATTTTAAATTATATGTTCAACATTTAAAAATTTTTCACAGTAGCGAAATATATTGGAATTGTAATACATGCACGCCTTATAGAAAATTTTCTCAGTTTGGTTCATTTAAAAATCATTGTGCCAAACATTTTACAAACTATGTATCAAATCCACTTCTATCGCAAGTCAGTCGCATAGAAACAAATGCTAAAGCAATAGAAAATTTAGTTTCAGAAGGGTATGATATTCATACCGAAAGTGTAGAATCTGGTCCAACAAATAATGTATCAATAATAGAGCCGCGATTTAATTTGGATGTAGATTTGATTGATTTTGATAACATGCTCAAGGAAGAAAATTTAGAATTAGTAACGTCCCTATACAATTTAAAAATTAATCGAAAACAGAAACAAAATGTTATTTTATTGTTTGAAAAGTATCTTTTTAGCAAATTGATAACAAAAATAGAAGAGTTGGTCTTCCAAATCATAGGCGAAGCCCAATTTAATTTAAATAATTTACAAAATATTTTTTGTTTATTTAAAGATCCTTTATCAAATATAAATTCTGAATATAAAAGGTTTAAATTATTAAATGAATCAAAATTATTATCTAATGTAATGCAAGTTGTAATAGGTAGTCGGGTGGACCCTAAAAAAATAAACAACGAAGTTGTAATTGAAAACACTGACGTTACCGAAAGTCATATTCCGTTAAAAGAAACACTTACTAATTTTTTAAACGTCGAAAATATGCTAGAGTCCATCTTAACATTCAAAGATGAACTATGTTCTAATGAAACAGTCATTAAGAATGGTATTCAAACAGATGTATTCAGAGAAAGAACAAAGGATTTTAGTTCAAACGATCTTGTTTTACCTTTAACACTTTATTTTGATGATTTCGAAACAAATAATCCTTTAGGAAGTAGGTCCGGCTTACAAAAACTTGGTGCAGTTTATGCAACCATTTCTTGCCTTCCACCGGATTGCATGTCCAAACTGGAAAATATATTTTTAGTTTCGTTATTTCACACCATTGATAGAAAGCTTTATGGAAACAAAGTAGTGTTTTCTAAAATTATTGACGATCTTAATGATTTAAAAAAAAATGGGATTTATATATTATACAAAAACGAAAGGATAAGAATATATTTTCAATTGGCCTACTGCGTTGGTGATAATTTAGGGTTAAATTGTATACTCGGTTTTGTTGAAAGTTTCAGTGCAAAACATTATTGTCGGTTTTGTCGTTGTAGTAAAGAAGAAATGAATAGTTTAACTACAAATAATGAAAGTAAAGAACGAAATAAAGATAATTACAACCGAGACTTAGAAATTAATGATCGAAGATTGACTGGTATTGTAGAAAATTGTATTTTGAACAACATTGACGGTTTTCATTGTACAGAGAATTATGCTGTTGATATTATGCACGACATTTTTGAGGGAATAGGAAATTATGAAATAGCATTAATTTTGAATCAGTTATTAACAAAGATAAAATATTTTCGTTATCAACATTTAATCATAGACTCAGTTTTTTTAATTACGGTTTATTTGACAACATAAATAAACCACAATCAGTCACTATTGATATGCTCAAAAGTAATAAACTACGAACGACTGCTTCCGAAATGATATGTTTAATAAGTAACCTTGGCTTAATTATTGGAGATCTTATTCCAGAAAATCATGTTCATTGGGAATTGTATTTATTACTTAGAGATATTGTAGAAATAGTTACTTTAAATAGTGTTGACCGACAGACTATAGACTTGTTAGCTAGTTTAATTCAATTACATCATGAGCTTTTCATTACATTATATGGACCAACACTAAAACCCAAGCATCATTTTTTAATTCACTATCCTAAGACTATGGAAAAGATTGGTCCTCTTATTAATCAATGGACTATTAGATTCGAAGGGAAACATCGAGAACTAAAAAATATAGCAGCATTAACTACATCTAGAAAAAATATTTGTCACACGATTTCTTTTAGGTATCAGTTGAACTTAAGTAAAAAATATTATCAGAACCAACCACGGATAAAATTTTTATTTGGGAAATCGTTAGAATTATTAGTTGAAGATACTTTGTTTTTAACAACTAATAGTTTTATAAATTTTAGTGAAATTCTTAAGATAAAATATTTCAAATTTGAATCTGTGTGCTACAAAAATGGTATGGCAGTTTTTTTACATTTTGACTTAGATGAAAACTTTCCCATTTTTGGGCTTATTGAAAGTTTATATATAATTAAAGATGTTGTATATTTAAGATACAATGAACTAAAAACTATTTTTTATAACAGACATTTGTGTGCGCATGTAGTAGAGAAATGTACTTCAAGTAAGATAATTCAATTTTTAGATTTAACAGACTTGAAACCAAAAAACTTTTATACGTTTAAGAATAAAAACTTTATTTTGTAATCTGTATCATTATAAATATCTATATTATTATTTATCTATATTTTATTATTTGTATTATTGTGATATTCTGTTTTATAATCCATGAACTGAAAAACATTTAAGTTTAATAAAAATTAAAAACAAAAAATTTACATGGGTTTCATTTATTTAAATGTTATTAATAAAGGGAGTTCTGTTCGCTTATATTAAATATCATATGGAGTTATTTAATTATACCGAAATGCATTTAATGCTTGTCTGTATACCATTAAAAATATATCTACAATGAATATAATATATTTTATATTTATATATAGACTTAATCTGAATATGACACAAATATCTTCTATCTGTGATATATAATAATTCTAATCAGACTTCTTTTAATATCCGAAACAAGAATTTTGTTCTTTCAATATAGAAACAAAACATCGTTATTTTAAACATAAAATATTCTATCAAGCAAATGTTAAATGTTTAATTTCGACACAAATACAAATAGAACCAGCTATACCATTAAGCCAACCGAGTTTATTTTAATTATGCAGTTGGATATCTATTATTTTGTTATATATTATAAAGTATTTATTTATTAGATATAAAAACTAACAAATAAAATATTTGGAGTCGGGATATAAATTGTAGTTGTCGTATTTTCAAATATATTTTATTTTCAAAACGTATATAAAGTATGCCGCATTTGAATATGAGTTTTCTCAGTGTAACAGCCAACGGGGCTACTCGCACAAGCGACACTAATATGGTTCTATGTGGCATATAACGTTTCACTACTGCAAACACTCAAGGAACTGTTAGGTACCATCTCTACTGTAATAGTTAGTTTTATATGTCAAGTGATAAGCCCACAATATTGAACACAGAGTGGGACGGAAATCAATTTAACGAAACTACTCTCTCCGTAGGATTTATTTCACCTGCTTCTCCACCCTTCCTAGGTTTCGAGGACAGCTTCGACATGGTTTTTGACGTAAAATTGGCCTCTTCGGTAATCCCGATGTTCACCGGAAATCCAAAAGATCTAGAACATTTCTTGGGGTGTGCTAAATATCTCTATGACATGACTCCAGCGCCTCAACGAACAGATTGCCTAAACATTGTTAAAGTAATTAAAATAACTGGTTCGGTAGCAGAACAGATCAGGAACAAAACTTTTGCCGACATAGGAGCCTTAGGCCAAGAGCTGAGAAAAATTTGTAAACCAACTCGTCCAGCGGAGCACATCCAAATGAAACTGTTCCGACTTAAAGTAATCCTTCAATAAAGAGTTCTGTGAAACGGTTCAATACTTAGTGGTGGAAGTGGATATCACAATGACCTCAATTCAGGGTGAAGAATTTAAAGCAGTCATTGAATCCATAAATGAAAAAACGGCATTAAAAGTTTTTACGGAGGAACTAAGAGAACCTCTGCGTTTATACATTAAAACCGGCAGATTTAAAACGTTGAAGAAAGCAATCACTGCCACAGTAGACGAGGAACAACAGTCCTTATCCCTACAATCAGGAGTATTTGTAAAGAAAGAAATTGGTCTTCTTAATGGCGGAAGGGTATCTAGGTATGAAAAATTTTGCTAAGTCTGTGGAAGGAAAGGACATCAACTGCAAAACTGTTTTCAACTTCAAAATGGGAACCTAATGAACAACGCTGGTCGACAAGGTCATCAAAACGGTCAACAGGATCGACCTCAACGAAGCGCGGTCCCAATTCGACCAGGGAATAATAACAATTTTTCAAACAACCGGCGATTTACAGATAACACTAGGCAACAATCTGGGTACGCAAATCCTAATAGAACTTTTTCTTATTAAGAAAAATTTTTCTCTCCCGAATTTAGTAACACTTTTAATTTATTTCTTGAAAATTTGAATTGAATTTCGGAATCCACCGAATTCAATAATAAGTCTCTCATGATGGAAATAGAAACATTGTTCGTCTGAATAAAGGACAAGGAACAACCAGTAAGGACAAGGAAAAAATTTTTATTAATAATAATGCGGCAAACCCAAAAACTGTGGTAGAAAATAAAGAATTGACAAACGATATTTTTACTGATATAGAATTAATTATGATTGTAATAATTTTAGTCATTTTAATAAAAATAATATATGAAAAAACCAAAGTTCTTTTTGTTAAAAAAGTCAGGGAACAAGTAGCGATTTCTAATGTCTAATATTTTGAAAGACATTTTATCAGAACTAGAAAATCTAGGATCAGTGTTTAAAAAGAATCCAAATCGTGAATTTAAACCAGTTGGTTTATTTTTTATATTTAGATGTCTAGTTTGGTAGGTGTAAAAAAATATATATGTCCATTCAATATGAATCATCAAATAACCTACAGAAACTTCTTCCGTCACATTAACACTTGTAAGCAGCAGTCAGGTGTACACAAGCAGCAGTCAGGTGTACAGGTTATTACATGTAAATATAATATTTACCACGTAATTCCAAAAGAAGACTATGAGGTAATTTGTAAACTTAATACTCAAATAAATACATATTTTGATTTAACATTTTATTCTTCTACTTATAGACTCATCTTCTTAATTGTCCTGATCGGGTGGTTTGGAAAGAAGTATTCGATTCTTTCGAAATTAATCCCACACAAACATCTTCGGACACCATACTAGATGAATGGTGCAGCGAATGAAAAAACTTAGGCACAGTTATTTATAATAATCATAGTTTTAAAATTTTAATATAATTAACTTTAAAAAAATAAAATAAAATAAAAGAAATAATAAATTTTAAAGATATGTTAAGTTAACAAAAAATGATATCTTTTATTTTTCATGGGTTCAATTGAAATTTGAATTTTATTTCATTAATTGGTTTATTTTTTTATATTTAGATGTCTAGTTTGGTAGGTGTAAAAAATATATATCAGAATTTTAAAACTTTAATAATTAACTATAAAAAATAAAAGAAATAATAAATTTAAAAATATGTTAAGTTAACAAAAAAATGAAGTCTTTTTATTTTTCACACCCTTTGAAAAAGCCCCTTAAATATGGTTCAGAAACTGGCTTTAATTTTAATCCAATCATTTTCACTAATTTCTGTGTTAGTTGATCAATTTTAATAATCCAACATTTGGTATATGCATCTGTCATCAAATCATCCAAAATGATTAAAGTGTTCTGTAGATTGTCAAAAGTTGATAGAATATTTTCGAACACCTCAACATCTTCAAAAAATCTAAATCTTTAGTTGAGACTTTTTGAAGCTCGAATCTTTGTTTTTTAAGTTTTAAACAAAAGAATAAATGAAAATCAGCAAAAAAATTTTTAATTATAAAAGTGTTGATCACCAAATTTAATATTCCGCCGTCGAAAATTTTTAACTCGTGTAAATTGTTTTGATAACTAATTACATTAATGTTAACTGTATCGTATCCCTTGTAGTGGGTGCGATACATAGTACATAGGAGAAACGTTAAAAAACTAGAAAAAAGACTTAAACAACATGAATATGATTATAGGACAAGGAAGAATACAGATAGTAGTAGAACGGTATGGATTACGCATGTAAATAACACTGCACATATGTTTAATTACGAAGAAACGGAAATTATTGGAAATGAGAATAATAAACATAAAAGACTCTTATTGGAATCTACACAAATATTACTACATACACCCAATACATGTAACTATAAAATCGATAAAGATCGAATTAGTACGTCATACAAAAATATAATTGATCAACATAAAAAAGTTTCTCTTTTAATAACCAAAATTAATGCATCAAATAATTAACTCTCTTTTTGTTATTTTAAACTATTACCTCTCTTGGTTTTTAAATTAATTAGACATAATATGTATTAAATTATAAGTTTGTTGATAACATCATTATGATAAGAACATCCATAGTAAAATTGTTTTTAATATATTTTAATTTCTTAAAATTTTTTACTTTATAATAGATTTTTTGTGTTTTTTTCAAAATATTTTAGTTTTTAAAAGTTTTTAAAAAAAATGTTTTCATGTTAATTTCAAGCAAGTTAAGATTTTTGTAAAATTGATACGCAAATTATAATGTATTTTTTAAAAATATTTTTGGACAGATAATGTAACAAAACTATACTGAAGATGTGGAAAATCAACCACGAAATATATAATAAACAGACGAATTAAATTTGTTTTTTATTAAAAAAAAGGATTCCATCCAAGGTTAAAATTAAAAATAAACAAAGCATCGATTGAGAATTAGGAGTCAGATAAAAATATTTCTTTTTTTAAATTAATGTTAACTGTGTTTTGATTTAACATTAATCTGTTAATCACAGAAAACACTTTGGGAATTATGCCGGCAAATTTATATCACCATGCAAACAAGAATCATGTCGCGTATAGGTTTATTATGGTTACTTCAACTAGAGAGATAAGTTACGAGGTAAAAATTCCCTCGGTAACTGCACCCGAAACAAAGAAATTTGGTTTCACGTACACGAAAAGAGTGTGTTTAGATGAATTTCAGACCGTTCCGTTTGGTTATATTCGTTAGATCGATATTCTTAATTGTTTTGATAACTTTTTATTTTTATTCAAGCATGATTTAATTTTTTATTTGTTTAATTTTATTATTATTTAATTGTTTTATTTGTTATATAAAAATATAACAAATTAACAAACAAATAAACAAATAAATAATCAAAAATATTGAACAAATTTAAATATAAGAAATGTAAACTCATTTAACATTAAAATTTAATTTTAGTTTCATTGTATTAAGTTATAATAATATTTTTAATCGAAAATTTTTAACTCGTGTAAATTGTTTTGATAATTACTAATTACATTAATTTTTACTGTGTTTTGATTTAAAATTAATCTGTTAAACGCTGTAATCATACAGATATAAATGTAAAAAATATATAACCTTAAATAACTTCAAAAATGTTTCTTTCATCTTTTTACTGATCTACAAACGAACTGTGTTTCACACCATTTCTTTTTATACAAATTTAGTAATAACTATTAATTTTGAAATACATTTGTTTTTCATTTCCTAAAATTCGAACGTGATAAATTGTTTAAAAACCAAAATTCAAACTTGAAAAAATCAACCAGAAATGTTATCCTTTGAAGCTCGACATATGAGTAAGCTGATAAGAACTTACGAAAACAAATTCAACTGGAACAAATATTCAATTGACTAAGTGATTTGTGGGCCAATTTTAATAATCCAAAAATTTCAACTCTCAATTTTTCACGAGAAAACCTGGTAACCGCTTTGAATTTTATTTTTCTAACTCTTGAAGTACGCCAAAATATGTAAGCTGATAAGAACTTACAAAAACAAATATTCAAATAATTAAATTTATATAAATATTCATGCCGATTAATCAACTCGCCGGATTTACTGCGGCGGGAGAACATCCGATCCGCATTTGAAAAATTTTCCATTATTGAATCCAGCGGATAACTGCAATATCGATTCGCAGTTAAACTGCATTTCCTTAGCTGCCAAAATTTTGCGATTGAATTTGATGTTTTGAGTTTTATAAAATTATTATCTTTAATTTTAATTAAAGAAAAACAACAAAATAAAAAAATTGTTTAGTATAAAATATGGATTCTTTATACTTGTTTTTTTAGCATTTAAACAATGAAGAACCGTCGATGAATCGAAAAGAAATTAGGAAAGTCGGACGAATTATGCACAAAGACATATTTCAGTTATCAAAGGTCCAGTAAGTAAAGATATTTCTGAATTTGTGGTTGTGATTGCTAATAAAGTTTGATTTTTCTAGATTTATTAAATATTTTAGGCTATATAAAGCTGCCTTTAGGTATGATTTAAAAGAGTTTAAAAGTCAATTACCAAAACTGGTAAAATCATCGAGCATAACACCAGAATGTAAATTGGCCGCTGCCTTACGATTTCTGGCTGAAGGCGGGTACCAGAATGGTGTTAGTCAAGATTGTTTTGTTGGGATGGCCCAATCAACGGTTTCCGTCATTTTATCTGAAGTTTTCGAGATTTTAGAAAACATTTTATGCCCAAAATGGGTAACGTTTAAGATGAGCGAAGCCGAGAAAGCAGAAGCTAGGGTCTATTTTTACTCGAAAAGTAAAATTCCGGGTATTATAATGTGTATTGATGGAACACACAATAAAATTGCAAAGCCAGCGAGGGACAATGCACACCTGTTTTATAATCGGAAAGGTTTTTTAGTTTGATTGCGATGATAGTAAGAATCAATCTTTATTACTTGTTATTTTATATATATTTTTTTATAGATTTGTGACCATAAACAAAAAATACGATGTGTTGACGCTACTTATCCAGGCGCGAGTCACGATTCATTTATTTGGGGCAACAGCGATGCTTCAGAATTTTTCAAGTCTATCTACAGCAATGGCGATAGGAGTCATAGATTGCTTGGTAAGGATGCATTTGAACCTTATAAATTGATTTTCATTCCTAAAGTTTAATTATACTTAAAAGACGACGCTAGATACCCACTGTTGCCTTGGCTTGTAACTCCTTTTAGAAGTGCTGGGGTCAACACACCAAAAAGCCGGTTTAAAAAGGGCCATAGTTCCGGTCGTAATATCATCGAGCGTACAATAGGCGTAAGGAAAAATTGGTGTAGATGTCTTCTTGGTGTAGCCCATCATTTACACTACACTCCAGAAAAAGTTGTGAGAATAATTAATGTAGCCGCAGCACTGCACAATATTCGGCTCCATTTTAATGTGCCAGACCCAGAATTCGAAGAGCTATCAATTCAAGAGTGTGAAATAATTCATTACGACGATGAATCAAATTTACAGGAAGACCAAACCTACTCCAGAGAGGCTAATGAATTTAGAAATCAAATATTAATAAATTTTTAGTATAAAAAAAATTAAATTTAATGTTTCATTTATTAAATATAACAAAATATACATATATTTAAATATCACAAAATTTTTCAGCCTTCTTGGCTATTATCACTGATTATAAATGCTAATTTCTTATAAATATAATAATTCATGGTTTTATCACAAAATTTCAGCCTTCTTGGCTATTCACATTTTAAATTTAAAGCTCGAGTTCAGCTTTGTGTAACTCAATTTCAAGCATTTTCATTTTTATTGTTTTTTTCTAGCGCCAACTGTTCCATTTTCTCGTTGTGCCTTTTATTTTATTTTAGCTGCTGTTGCAAAATTTCATTCGTATTTCTTTGACGATAACAAAGCCGGTCAATTGCCCTATATATTTTTTTTTGATTTGTATTAATTTCCTGGCGCCGCTCATTTTGAGTTTTGATGAACTCTTTAATATTTTCATAAAAATTTTCCTGGATGTCTACCTGTTTTTGAAGAAGCTTCAACGATTTTGGCCCTTTGGATTGTGGCACTTCAGCCTGTCTTCCGATTTCAGTCGGCGATTCCACTTCAACATTATAATCGAATATTTCGAAGGATGGCGATGCAATCATTTCATCTATATTTGGTATAGAGGTTTCAATTTGGATGTTCTCGCTGTTTGCCTCATTTAACGTTCGCTTGCGTGGAACTCCAAACTTCTTCGCATTCGTTACTCCATCAACACAATCTCGCAAGCAAACAAGTTTTATTACTTCCTCCTCCAAAGCGGTAAACACAACTTGCTTGTTAGTACCGCCACCAGTTTCCTTTAGCTCTCGCTTATTATGAGCGAGTTTTTTGCGTAACGAAGATTTATGGTCACTCCAAACCTGGAATTAGAATTTAAAAATAAACATAAATATTTATACTTAATACACATCCTCTAACCTTTTTCCACTCGGTAGTTTCCTTAATTGGTGGTCCTAACGAATTCAATTCGTTTGTTAAGTTTTGCCAAAATTCTTGAATCACATCAACACCTGATTTTGATAAATTTCTGGCTACATCAGGATGCTGTTTCATCCTATCTACCATCTTTTCAAATTGGTCTCTATTTATTGTACGTTTCCTATAAAAAAATCTTTCTTCAATAATTTTGTTTGATTATTCAAATCTACAACTGACGCTTTATCCATGCTAAAAAAATGTCCACCACCACACAGCTTGAAATCCGCATTAAAAATGGTGCGAATTTACAACATTTTTTGTATGGAGTGGGTTTCACCCGCGAATTCAGTAATACCAATTTTTCGCACTGCATTGCCGTCATTCGTTCACTTTTCATTCGACGTATTCAATAATACGTCAAACGTCAAAATCGAATAAAATTCCCTCCGCGGTCAATCCGGCGAGTTGTATAATCGGGGTGATTGTTTAGTATAAAATATGGATTCTTTATACTTGTTTTTACATTCAAGCAATGAAGAACCGTCGATGAATCGAAAAGAAATGAGGAAAGTCGTACGAAACATGCACAAAGACATATTCCAGTTGTCAAACGTCCAGTAAGTAAAGATATTTCTGAATTTGTGGTTGTGATTGCTAATAAAGTTAGTAGTGTTGTGCCACTAGGTAGGATCTTGTGGGCTTTCGTAAATGGCACAATATACTAAGCTTGTGCACCCAAAAAAATTTTCAAGTGCCACAAGGATATTTTGGACTTGGGTATTGACACAAGTATTAAATTAACTGAATTGTACAAATTTCACACATTTCTGGCATAAGCATGATCGTTTAGGAGGTTTCTCGAGTAATAAATGAAAAGGTTAGCGCCATTTCAAAGGTGTGAAGCCTATGTTATGTGTAATTTAGCTCTGTAATAGTTTTCATAGGCTTAGTTAATAGTTACGTAGGTCATGTAATGCATAATTTATCTGCGTACTTGTTTCACACACCTAACTCACATGGTCGCATTAAATTAGCTAGGTGTCAATATAAATTTACATATATAATTTACATTTTCAATTTTTGTGACATTTGAAATGAAATATGAATTCGTTATCATTGTTAAGTAGAAATCTGTTCTGAATTCAGTTCTCACGCTACTGTTATCTTTTAATTAATTACAATTGATTATGCCACTACATCTTAAAAATTATTTACTTTTTGCTATCAGTTTTGAATTCAAAAATAGAATGTTTTGTGGGATTACATCTTGTGGCGAACATCAAAACTAAAATCATTTCTCAAAAAAATTTAAAATTTAGCAGGCGATGCTATCCTTAACATTTATGAAAAAAAACAAAAATATATATTAGTATTATTCAGATTTTGTTTTTTCCAAATAGTTTTAAGTTTTTATTTTTTTGTTAAATTAAAAATGTAACTCTACTTATATAAATTATATTGCATCGCCTCGCCATCAATTTAATAAATACAATAAGGCAAATTTCATGTAACTTGCATAAGCTATTTCGTATAAATACAATTAAACTCTGAAATTTTATTGTGTATTGAGGGAATCTAATTTATATTCGTGCTACTTAATAATGGTTCAAGACCATTAGTGAATGTGGAAGCTACTGTACCTGAAGATTTTGGAAATAAATTTAATTCATCATATGGTTGATACAACAACATTTTTTCTGCTGCCTTTTGTGTTTACTTTACGTGGACATTATAATTGTTAAATCATAACCATAATTAATCATTCAGCTTAATCAACACATTCAAAGTAACTCGTAAAGTAATTACATTGGATACAACATCTCCAACAACATCTAGTATCAACATATTCATCTCCTGGAGAATTCAACGCCACTAGCAGCCAATCTCTATATTAAAATCTACCTCCACTCAACGCAGTATCATTCAAAATCTTAGTTGTGACATTACATCTTAGAAAGCAAAATTTAATTCGGTTATCAGTTTTTGAATTCAGAAATAAAATCTTTGTGCCACTACATTTTAAAAAATATTAAATTTTCGTTATCAGTTTGAATTCAGAAATAGAGTGTTTTGTGGGATTACATCTTAGTTGTGGCAATACATCTTAGAAAGCAAAATTTAATTCGGTTATCAGTTTTTGAATTCAGAAATAAAATCTAAAATTGGTTATCATGTCAAGCATTTGTATGTTTGAATATATTTTAAGTATTTTAAGTATATTTTCACGTTTGTGGGACTTCAGTTAAAGAAATAATTCAATTCGGCTATCGGTTCTCATGTCAATGTTATCTTTTAAATAATTATACCTATTGAATTTTTTTTTTTTTTTTTTAATAAAATGTGTTGTGTAGTAGGAATTACAATATGTGTCACAATAACACATAAAAACCTTTTAAGACCAAGGTCCCACAACAACATACGTTCAAAGGTGTTGATGGACGTAAATTTTTCTTTTTTTGTTTTTTTATATTTTTTGTTAAAGAATGGATAACTAAACAAAAAATCCTATCACTGATAAAATATGACATAGGCCAATATTTTATGATAGAATAGAGAAAATAAAAGTAAATTAAAAAGTAAATAGCAAATTTTTACAAAAATTTGCTGAAACAAAACAAAAATGTAGTTGCCAATAATCCAGCCGGTTGCCTATTCCTTGATCCTGTGACGCACCGTCTTTCTTGAAGATTAAAGCCCACATATAGTTATATGAAGGCTCGTTTCGTCAAGGAAGCAATAGCGTCTCATCATCAAGGATTATTTCACAGCTAAGATTGAGGGTGCTACCGTTGACTGAATACAGTTCATCCGCTACCACCCCTAAGATGTCACCTTGACTAGTGATATCTCACTGCTATTGCCAGTGGTATGTGATATCTCACGTTAACTCGTATGTCAATAGCAGGGACTGGAGTACGCGGGGTTGTCACACCCGAGGATCAAAAAAAAAAAATAAAAAAAAAAATAAAAACTGATCCCTCCATGCGGATTTCTTTGTAGTTATTTAATTGTGGTTTAAGCTTTTGTATCCAGTTGTTGTGAAAAGGTTTAGAACATAAGATTACAGATCCTGTTAATTACTTGAGTTTACTGCTAAAACAAAACTGTCATGAAAGTTTATAAATAGCAGTTCGATTTGTACAGATTATTTATTGCTGACAAAATGTTTAACATGGAAATTCCCTTCACGATGCAGATAAGTGGACCATCAAGTTGTGGGAAAACAACTTTTGTCTTGAGACTCCTACCACAATTTCATGGTATAAAAAAACTGATTTGGTGTAATGGTGAGAAGAACTCAGTATCGGCAAATGATTTAGAATATTTTGAAGAAGTTAATGTGTTGGATTTTGTTCCCACAAACTTTGACAACTTAGAAAATACGTTAATAATTTTGGATGAGTTGATGACAGATGCCTATACCAAAAATGTTTGTGAGCTGTTTACTAAAGGTTCGCACCATCGAAGTGTTTCAGTGATCTTGATCACACAAAATGTCTTTCATCAAGGGAAATTTTGCCGGGATATATCATTAAACTGTAAATATTTGGTTGTGTTCAACAATCCAAGGGATAAATCACAAATTTACCCCCTTGTACGGCAAATTTATCCTGAACGTGTAGCTGAGCTTGTAAGGGTATATAAAGAGGCTGCGCCGAAACCGCATGGTTATTTATTCATGGATTTAACGCAATCGAGTAACGATTTATTTCATTTTCGTACTAATATTTTTAATTATTTGAAGAATAACATTGTGTCAGCGAATAAAATGTGTTCATAAAATCATTTTGTTCATTTTTGCCTGTTTGCCCCTTTTTTTTGTTAGATTATATTAGATTTGAGGACTACACTCAACTGAAATTAAATTATGGCTAACAGGTATTTAAACGAAAACATTTCTCTTATTTTTAGTCTATTTTTCCTCGATTAATACAAACCCCCATAAATAACCAAACAATGTTAATAAATTCCTTTGTTGAAACCTTCATTGAAACTCAAAGCAATCGAACAATCGAACGATCAAACAGAAATTAAATCAATATGCAACGTCAGGAAGTGATAGGTGAATTACATAGAGAGGCTAGAAAAAATTTTCCTAGACGCAAAGTTATCACAAAAGGAATAGACGATCTGTGGCAGGAGGATCTAGTTGAACTAGCTACTTACAAAAAAATAAATGAAAATTATTGTTTTCTTTTGGTAGTTATCGATACATTTTCTAAATACTGTTGGGTTGCCCTTAAAAAATAAAACAGGAATGGAAATTTCTAAAGCTATGCAAGAAATTATAGAAATGAGTCGAAGATTTCCTAAACATCTACAAACTGATATGGGAAAAGAATTTTACAACAGCCAATTCAACAATTTAATGCAACAGTATAATATTAAACATTATTCTTCGTTTAGTTTTTTAAAGGCTAGCATCGTAGAAAGATTAAATCGCACGATTAAACAACGTATGTGGAAAATGTTTAGTTATCGTGGCACCTATAAATGGATTGATAAAATTCAAGAAATTATTAAAGATTACAACCATACCAAACATCGAACTATTAACATGGCACCAGCTTATGTCTCGAAAAAAATGAATCAACTCTTTTAAAGAATATCTTTACATCTGTTCCAAAATCGGGTAATGCAAAATTTAAGAAAGGAGATTACGTTCGAATTAGCAAGCATAAAACAGTGAGGTCAAGCATAACTTGCCAATAACCTATTTGCTTATAGATTATTACAATCAACCAATTGCCGGTCGCTTTTATGAACATGAGTTGCAGAAAACAAAACACCCCGATTTGTACCTGGTTGAAAAAGTTGTAAAACAGAAAAAAAACCAAATTTTTGTGAAATGGTTAGGGTTTATGAAACTCAAAACACATGAATACATAAAAACAACTTTATTTGAACTTTATAAAATTAATAATGATTTATATTAAAACAATATAATAGAAAATTACTTATAGTTTATTTTCAGAAATATACATATACATAAATTTATACAAACTTTTACCCAAACTGACCAAAACAATTCTATTTAAACTTAAACTTTTTATAGGTTACACTTTTTGCCGCACGCTCTTGGCCTAATTCGTTGAATAACATATTTGTTTAGCGTTTATTTTATACGCACGTTAATAGACATTTAAAAAAATAAAAGATTTAATTTTACCTCGTCTTTTTAGGACATCCATAAACAGTTTTATTTTAAAAATATAATAAAAAATATAATATGTTTCAGAAAATTACATTAATAATTGAAAATATTTTATCATTCCCAAGGCTGATCATCTTGCTCGAATACTGTGTCGTTTAAATTAATCTCTTTTTTATTGAACGCAAACAAAGGAGCGTTCAATTTGGTTGCATCTCGACCAATAAATTTTATGGTCATTCCTGTTTGAGGTACCTCTCCCTCGATAAACAGCTTGACCAATCTTGGCGGCATCCACAGGTTTAGGTCTTTTTCCACATTAAAGAGAATCCGATCTCCGAATTTTGTTTTACTAAGCTTCCATCCGGTTATTTCATGTTCCGTCGTCCCTAGCTCCTCAGGGTTGACCACTTTGTTTAAGACGGTGTTTGCCGCCTTATTTAAAGTTTTTATTAAGTTATCCTACAAGTTAAAAAATAATTAAATTAAATTTATTTTTTAAAATAAAACAATTTTAATAGCTTACCATGGTTTCGTAATAATTGTTGTTTACTCTTGTCTTGATTGATTTTTTCCAATTATGATTTCAACAATAGAAATGTGTTGCTATTTATACAAATTTTCTTAATAGGGTAAATGTGATAAGGCTTAATAAGGAAATATTTCGATTTATTAATTAAAATTTATTATTAATAAAAATCAATATGAGCATGAGGGTATTCAGTTAAATGCAACGGCAATTCGAAATAATCCATCACAAAGGGGTTGCAGTTAACTCGCTTTGAATGCTCTTTGGGGTAAATTTGGGCAACGCAATGAAAGGGCGATGACAACAATAGTTCACAAGGTAACGGACCTGTACGATTTAAGTTCTTCACCAGGCATAGAAATTACCGATTTCTTACCTGTTGAGAACGTACTATGGGTAAAGTAGAAACATTATGATAGCAATTCAGCAAAACCTCTTAAGCATGTTTCCTTATCCATAGGGGCATTTACAACCGCTAACGCGCGAATAAAATTGTACAATGAGTTGTCAAAAGTGCAAGGAAAACTCTTGTACTGTGATACAGACTCAATAATTTTTATAGAAGACTCATCGAACATTAAGACAGGAAATTTTATCGGCGATTTAACAAACGAGCTATCGGGCGACGGGCAAAATGCATATATAACCGAGTTTGCGAGCACGGGACCCAAATCCTACGGTTACATGGTTTTCAATCCAGATACAGGGGAATACCATGAGACAGCCAAGTTTGAAGGTATAATTCTAAACATCGAGTCAAAAAAAGTAATGAATTTCAACTCATTGAAAAGCATTGTGACCGATGTCGAAGATGAGGGATTTCGCGTGGTTACCGATACGAAAAAAATTAAACGGCGTAAAGTTTTACAAATAGTTTCGGAACCTGAAGCCAAAAAGTTTGGATTCACATATACTAAAAAAGTGTGTTCCGACGAGTTCAAGACAACCCCATTTGGTTATCAAATATAACAGGTTGTTGTAATATTAAGATATATTTTGATTTTTGAATTATTTGAAGAATAACATTTGATAACTTTTGATGGACTAGATTAGAATTTTGAAAATATTTGTTTTCAATTTTGAGCAGTTAAACTCATCCACTTAAGGGTAGCTTTGAATAAGTATTAGATTGATTAAAAAAATAGTTTTAGAATTTCAATTAGAATAATTTTTTGGTATCAATAATTTTATTAGATTTAAGTGTTTTAAATAGAATTAAGACTCAAAAATATTTATTTTTCTTTATTATAATAAAATTTTGGATCTATAAAATGCAATTGATTTAATCATTATCTACAATCATTGGTATTAAGTTTTAGGGGGTACATAAATTAATGTAAGTATTAATAGGTTGGTAATCTTTTAAATAATTCTTTAAAATTCAAACCGTACTTAATTTACACAAATCAATCAATGAAACATATTAATATTCCTTAAAGTTTTGAGTGATGTCTCAAAAATTCTTTAATAATCTAACTTTTCTAAAAAGATTAATGTATAAGAGCAATTTCACGAAGATTCAACAACGTTTTGACTTTACCCCGTTTAATTTTGATTACTTTTTGTTTATAGATTGTCTTTCATAAATAAAAAATATATGTTCTCTTAGAATTTTTTTTTTCGACCAGGGGTCTTCACAGGGTGCCCCTCAATTTTTTGTTATTTTGTGATGTGAGTGCATTTTGACGAGCGATTGTAGAAAAACTACTGAATCGATTTTCATAAATGATATGTCGTTGAATAGGTATTAAAACAAAGTTTTTAAAAATGTACACTGTTAATTTTTTGAAATAATTTTTAACGGTGTAACATAAGAAAAAAACGGTGTAATTGAAAAAAAGATGGCATAGCCTCTTTTTTTTTTTTTTTAAACAAAATTGAAGCTTATTTTATATCTAACCACTTGTGAAAGTTTAGGACTAGCGATATTTTTTGTTTTAAAGATAAAATTCGTTGTGCATATGACTGTCGGGAATCAGTTTTTTTTGTTCTGAAGGAAAATTATAAAAATGGCGTTATAAACTAAGAGATTTTTTTTTTATGTTAAATATCAAATATTTTATTATTAGATGAACTTTTTAAAATATTATAAAAATTATATATGTAGTACAATAAATAAAATAAATACAATTGTTAAAAATGATTTACTTATTTTACAAACAGAAGTTTCTTTTGAATAGGAAAACACTTCTGCAATTATTTTCTTTGTATTAGATGGCATAAAAATGAAATGTTTATTTATCACTTTTAGTAATCACTTGTCACTCTTATAAAAAATAATTTGACAGTCTTGACTGCAAACAAAAAAGCCGTAACTTTTGACTGGAGAAGTATTATGTTCGTATTATGTTATTATGGAATCATAAAGTAAAAGATTGTTTTTCAACATTAAATTACAAATATTTTATTATTGAATAAACTTTTTAAAATATCATACAAATTATATATGTGAAAATAAATATGGTTATTAAAAATTATTTACTTATTTTACATTCAAAAGTTTCTTTTGAGTTTGGAAAACATTTTTGCATTTATTGTCTTAGTATCTACTGGTACAAAAGAATGAAATTTTTGAGTTCCACTTATAGTAATCGCATTTTTATATCGATTTTGTAATTTTTCTTTTGTTAATTGATATTCATTTTTATCGGCGTATCCAAAGTTCATGGTAGATTCCCATTTTAAAGCCCATTCGAAAAGTTTTTTTGGTGTATCAATAATATTATCTTCGCTCGCCATACTATAACGGTGTGCAGCACGCTTCAGTGTACCACCAATTTCATCACAAGGTCCCTTTCCATGGCTGGTAGCATGAAAATGCCATTCAGCATCAACCTTAAAGTCTTCTTTATGGTGGCATAAGTTAATTAGGTTATGTTTATTTTTGTATTGAGAAGGTGCACCGTCAGTGTTATAAATTATTTTTGTAATATTAGAATTTATATGCGTTTTGATGAATTCAATAAGTTTTGTAATGAAAAGATGGACTGTAGTACTGTTGTGATCGTTTATATCGGAAATGAGTATAAAACTTCGGTGCTGTATATATTCACTTGTGGCACTTTTAAAATAAATGACACATGTATATTAATATGTGTTAATATTATGTTAATATGACAAATGTATGTTAATATTTTCGGATGAGAATGTCTGAATATTGGCCTACTCAGATTAATCTGCGATGGACAATTTTTTTACTGAAAAATAATCAGTAATTTTCTGTTGTTTAAGGCAAAGTTGAATAATATTTTCCACTTTAATTACAATTTGGTCGTCAATTTGCATTTGATTAAATCCGGGCTGCAAACCTGATCAGCAAGCGCGTAGCGTACGGATTTAACCCCGCAGTTGCGTAGTTTATTCAAAACTTTCTCACCGACCAATACATTTCGGTATCCATTGATGGCTTTTCTTCTGCGTCTAAATTAACTAACGCTGATGTACCACAAGGTTTAGTTTTGTCACCACTTTATTTTTAATTTTTTACTTTTAACAATTAAAATCACCAGCAACCCAATAAATAATTTTTCAGATGATAGTACACTGTACAAGTCATTTGTTTTCCTATCTTTAAAAGGGAAAAGGCATGAACGAATAAAGCCCGCCCGGAGAGACTCTGCCATAAATGTAAATCATAGCCTGAAAGTTTCCAATTGGGGTGACTGAAATATGTTCAATTTTAACTCAACCAAAACATGACTATTGATTGTTGCCAGATCAACGACCGAGTTTGCCAAAGATATTTCGATTAGTGTGTTTCGATTAAAATGTCGCAAAATTTTGCTGAACTTGACTGAAATTGCTTTTTAAAAAGTTCATTTAATAATAAAATATTTGATATTTAACATAAAAAAAAGTCTCTTAGTTTATAACGCCATTTTTATAATTTTCCTTCAGAACAAAAAAAACTGATTCCCGACAGTCATATGCACAACGAATTTTATCTTTAAAACAAAAAATATCGCTAGTCCTAAACTTTCACAAGTTGTTAGATATAAAATAAGCTTCAATTTTGTTTTAAAAAAAAAAAAAAAAGAGGCTATGCCATCTTTTTTTCAATTACACCGTTTTTTTCTTATGTTACACCGTTAAAAATTATTTCAAAAAATTAACAGTGTGCATTTTTAAAAACTTTGTTTTAATACCTATTCAACGACATATCATTTATGAAAATCGATTCAGTAGTTTTTCTACAATCGCTCGTCAAAATGCACTCACATCACAAAATAACAAAAAATTGAGGGGCACCCTGTGAAGACCCCTGGTCGAAAAAAAAAATTCTAAGAGAACTTGTATTTTTTATTTATGAAAGACTATCTATAAACAAAAAATAATCAAAATTAAAAGGGGTCAAGTCAAAATTTCCCAAAAATTTGCTGAACTTGCGTGAAATTGCTCATAACTACAATGGAATTTAATTCAATAGGTATAATTATTTAAAAGATAACATTGGCATGAGAACCGATAACCGAATTGAATTATTTCTTTAACTATGAAGTCCCACAAACGTGAAAATATACTTAAAATACTTAAAATATAATCAAACATACAAATGCTTGACATGATAACCAATTTTAGATTTTATTTCTGAATTCAAAAACTGATAACCGAATGGAATTTTGCTTTCTAAGATGTTGTTCACGCATCATCGTGAACTTTTAAATAGTTCATCTGAAAAATCAAAATATTTTAAATTAGAAATCAAAAAAAAAACAAAACACGTCTAAAAATCGATAATTCTTTAATAGAAATAAAATTAATATTTAAAAATATTTAAAACTAACATTTCAAAACTAATATTTAAAATTAATATTTAAAAATATTTAAAACTAACATTTCAAAACTAATATTTAAAATTAATATTTAAAAATATTTAAAACTAATATTTAAATATTTAACAAATATTTAATCTTGAATCAGCTGTCTTGTTGGGAAATTCACAAATGTTATCACTCTGAAAATAAAAAGAAGGGTTAAGTAATATATAACATAAAATTGATAGAATATACTCTTATCTTTGAAAAACATCCCAGTTGATTCAGATTATGGTAGTTGATTTGTACTGCCATTTGAGTATTCATTAAGTATAAAAATGTTAAGTTTATTATTTAAGTGAATTATCAATTTAATTAGATATACATAATTACCAAAACAATCCTCTGTGTCATCATGTCAAATTGACGTAATTGAGTTTGATGCGTTCGGCAAAACTGTCGATTAAAATAAAACTTGGGCGAATTGATTGCGTCCGGTAATTATGGTAATTATAATATTCGAGTTTTTCGAGCTTGTCAAAACTTATCGTTGTTTTGTTTAATCTGTATACGTGGCATGGAGACTTTTTATTATATATGTGATAGCTCGAACAGCGAACATATCACATTTACACTCGTACACCGCCCAAACCATACATTTTCATACGCACAACTCAAATAAAACCAATAGAGGTTTGAGTGCAAGTGTCCCAATGATTAATAAAGACCATCATAGCAACAAAGTTGCAACAATAAAATCCCAGATATAATTATAAAAATCCAAACAATGCAAATATTGTTCGTACAAACATTTGTTTGTTCATTAAATTATTAAAAATTCTAATTTCAATTTCCTTCAAATACATTCCCAAATAGTAATAATAATTAATAAATATTCCAATTTCAATTTGCATCAAATAATAAAAATACAACTTTAATTCTCACCGAATTCAAACAATCGAACCATTCAGATTTCCGTTACAATTTCCACAAAACTCAAATTGTCATATATAATATCACGAGTCGTCAAATAATAGTCGATTATTTTTCATAATCATTATTACGAATGTCATTTGAGGTCCCGAGTGCGCGTAGCGCACGAGGGAAATTTTTAACCTCAAATGGCATGAGTGGTAATGTTGAAAAATAATCGACTAATAATTTGATGACGAGTTGTATTTAGCAGACAATTTAACGAACAGAAATAGTAACATTATTTCATACAACATAATCCTTTGTTGTCAAACAAAATTAAATATTATTTCTTCTTAGTAGGCGCATAAATGTTATAAATTTGTAATTTATTTTTGATAAATAAACATAAACATGCAATCATTTATGAATGAAAACGGACATTTTTACTATTTGCAAATTGCATTTTCACATAATTTTGTATATGCATATTTGTTTTAAATTAATAGATTAAGTAGGCGGAAAATATTCGAAAATATTCGCTGTTCCTTCCTAACAGAAAAAAAATAATCGAAACAAATCGTTTTGATTTGCTAAAAAATAGTAAATGAAGCGTTTTGATTGGACCTTATTGAAACTTTATTTTTTGAGTTGAATTGTCATAAAAATCCAGTTAACCATAAGAAACAAAATCCTAAACGGAAAACTAAAAAATTATTAAATTAAAATATAATTCGATCTAACAAAGTTTTACACATATTTACAATAACAACAAATTTTAATAGTTTAACATAATAGTACATTATGATGCTAGGACGTAAAGCTAAAGATTTTGGACGGATGTGGAGTTTGCAAATCGAGGCGCTAGCCGAGATTTGCACCCACATTAAGTCCAAAATAGCTTACGTCCGTGCATCATATACTATTTTTTATTCGCCGCAAGCAAAATATTTTAAGAAAAGTTGTTTATTCTAAATTAAAATTATTTATCTTCATTTTTATTTTCATAAATTTTAAAATAAAAATATGTGGAACAAGTAACCTTTGAAAAAATATTTATTATTTTTTCCAAATTCTATGACAACAAATGATAACAACTATTTTAATTGGATAATGAAATTTTGAATTTGCGGGTTGCTTTGATAAAAAAATTTATTTTTCATAGAATTTAAACAAATACAAATGCTTTTTACTTTTTTGGACGTAGCTATGACGACAAAATAAATAGTTGAAAAGTGATACTTTAAAGCCGCAAATCACAGTAATAAAGTAACACTTTAATATATAGGCGAATAAAAAATAATTTTTATTAAAATTGAAAATCGGTTTTTGTTGATAAAACAAAAATACAGTAAAGTAAATCAAATTAATTGAAAAACGGTTTTTTGTTTATTAAACAAAAAACCCATTCATAAAACTTAAGGAAAATAGTTTTCTTGGTTGGTAAAAACCAAATTAGAAATTAGTCTGAACACCGTCGCGAAGCTAGAAACAACTAGCACGGGAAGAAGCCCTTTTCCAACGTTTAAAAAGTTAAAGTGCAATACAAAAAGTGCAAGTGCTAGTGCAAGTGAATTTTTTTACTAATATAAATTAAATTTAAGTCAACCTTTTCTTACCTACATAATTAAGAGTTAATAAAAGTCAATAAAAGTTCCAGAGGAACTTATAACGTTTTAAAATTAACATTCCGTGGTTTCAATTAAAAGGTATAACGAGAAGAGAAGAGGAGATAGATACTATCCACCAAACCGTAAGTACACCGGTAGGTAACCATTTTATCTATCCCCGAGTGAGCGTATCCAGGGTACGACTACGATACTAACCCAGGGACCTCACATATAAAGGATTGTTTTTGTAATATTTCCTCTTATTATTATTATTTAATTTAGATCTTATTAGATTATTAGTTCAATTTAGATCTAGTTTAGATTTAGTTTAATTTAGATCTTATTACTGTTAGTTTTAAAAATTATTTAGAGCAGTACGCTTTATAAATTATGGTCTCAAGTGGATTTAAATAATTGAGTAATGTTTGTGTTAAGTAAAGCTCTGTAAAACTTATCTGTAAATTGTTTAAAAATTAGTGTTTGATAATAAATGATAAAAGGAAACCTCGAGCTTACATGCTGATCATCATTATAATTATTCATACATCATCGTCGAATTTATGAATGATAGCACCCGTCTCATCGTTTTATATGCTATCAAGTTGTACCAGTCTGCATGCTGATCAACATTATAATTTATTACACGTCATCGTCAAATTTATGAATAATAGCACAAGTCTCATCATTTTATGTGCTACTAATTTGTGCCAGCCTACATGCTGAGTAGTATATAATTATTATCATTCGTCGTCCAGTATGCTGATAAATTTATGAATAATAGTACAAGTCTCATCGTTTACGTGCTATTTATTTGTACCAGTCTACATGCTGAAGAATCAGAATTTAATCATCGTCAAGTGTATGAATTGTAGGACAAGTCTCATCGTTTTATGTGCTATCAATTTGTACCAGCCTATATGCTGAGCATCAGAATTATTATTATACGTAATCATCAAGTTTATGAATTGTAGTACAAGTCTCATCGTTTATGTGCTACTAATTTGTACCAGCCTGCATGCTGAGCATTATATCATTAACAACTTACGTCATCCAGTTTGCTGATAGAAATTTATGAATAGCATTGCAAGTTTTCAGCGTTCTATGTGCTGTTATTTTGAACGTCATAACTACTGATTTATGTTATCCTGTGTGCTGATGTAGAACTATTTTTAATACACAAGTTTCATCAAATTTATGTTTGGCTTTTGCTGTTTTACAAATTGTCATCTGCCGACTAATATTAGTCGCACATCGTGAAATTTTTAAAGTTTGGGTTGGAAGTTGATGTGCCAACCAGTATCAGTACACCTCACCAATACAGTCCACCTTTCATCGATTACACATCAGATGTATTGCCACAACTAAGACGTAATCCCACAAAACATTCTATTTTTGAATTCAAAACTGATAGCAAAAATTAAATAATTTTTAAGATGTAGTGGCATAATCAATTGTAAAATTTAAAAGATAACAGTAGCGTGAGAACTGAATTCAGAACAGATTTCTACTTAACAATGATAACGAATTCATATTTCATTTAAAATGTCACAAAAATTGAAAATGTAAATTATATATGTAAATTTATATTGACACCTAGCTAATTTAATGCGACCATGTAAGTTAGGTGTGTGAAACAAGTACGCAGATAAATTATGCATTACATGACCTACGTAACTATTAATTAAGCCTATGAAAACTATTACAGAGCTAAATTACACATAACATAGGCTTCACACCTTTGAAATGGCGCTAACCTATTCCTAACCTAAATGATCATGCTTATGCCAGAGATGTGTGAAATTTGTACAATTCAGGTTATTTAATGCTTGTGTCAATACCCAAGTCCAAAATACCCTTGTGGCACTTGAAAATTTTTTTGGGTGCACAAGCTTAGTATATTGTGCCATTTACGAAAGCCCACAAGATCCTACCTAATGGCACAACACTACTAAAGTTTGATTTTTCTAGATTGAAAGAGTGTTAGAGTTTAAAAGTCAATTACCAAAACTGGTAAAATCATCGAGCATAACACCAGAATGTAAATTGGCCGCTGCCTTACGATTTCTGGCTGAAGGCGGGTACCAGAATGGTGTTGGTCAAGACTGTTTTGTTGGGATGGCCCAATCAACGGTTTCCGTCATTTTATCTGAAAGATTTTAGAAAACATTTTATGCCCAAAATGGGTAACGCTTAAAATGAGCGAAGCCGAGAAAGCAGAAGCTAGGGTCTATTTTTGCTCGAAAAGTTAAATTCTGGGTATTATAATGTGTATTGATGGAGCACACATCAAAATTGCAAAGCCAGCGGGGGACAATGCACACCTGTTTTATAATCGGAAAGGCTTTTTTAATTTGAATGCGATGATAGTAAGAATCAATCTTTATTACTTTTTTCTGTTATTTCATATATTTTTTTTTTATAGATTTGTGACCATAAACAAAAAATACGATGTATTGACGCTACTTATCCAGACGCGAGTCACGATTCATTTATTTGGGGCAACAGCGATGCTTCAGAATTTTTCAAGTCTGTCTACAGCAATGGCGAAAGGAGCAATCTATGCGTGGTAAGGATGCATTTGAACCCTGTAAATTGATTTTCATTCCTAAAATTTAATTATACTTAAAAAGGCAACGCTGGATACCCACTGTTGCCTTGGCTTGTAACTCCTTTTAGAAGTGCTGGGGTCAACACACCAAAAAGCCGGTTTAATAAGGGCCATAGTTCCGGTCGTAATATCATCGAGCGCACAATAGGCGTATAGAAAAATTGGTGTAGATGTCTTTTTGGTGTAGCCCGTCAATTACACTACACTCCAGAAAAAGCTGTGAGAATAATTAATGTAGCCGCAGCACTGAACAATATTCGGATCCATTTTAATGTGCCAGACCCAGAATTCGAAGAGCTATCAATTCAAGAAGAGTGTGAAATAATTCATTACGACGATGAATTAAATTTACAGGAAGACCAAACCTACTCTAGAGAGGCTAACATCCAAACCTAAAATACTAACGAAATACGTTGACGACATTTTCGCAATATTACCCGAAAATATGATTTTACTTACTTTAAACACACTAAATACGTTCCATACTAAATTGAAATTCACTGTTGAACTGGAACAAAATATGAAATTACCGTACCTTGATGTTTTGGTAATACGTGACTCAAGCGGGAAGTTAAATACCGATTGGTATCGAAAGAAAGACACATCTAATCGTTTACTTAATTTTTTATCGAACCATCCTATAAAACAGAAATTAAACACAGCACAGAACTTAATATATAGAGTACTAACGTTAAGTTCGACGTGTTACCATAAAAAGAACATCACCCTTCTATACCAACTTTTAAAAGAAAATAATTACCCAAATAGACTTATAAAAAAAACGATCAACACTGTCCGACAAAATCTGAGAAAAGTTAAAAATACTACACCAACCGAAACTTTTTCACAACAAACACATAATACAAATAAAGTATTCAAAAGTCTAACATACGTTTAATGGACTTTCAGAACAAATAACCAAGATCACCAAAAATTACAACAGCAATATACAAATCGCACATAAAAGCAATGTTTGTCTTAATAATGTATTCACCAAAACAAAAGAAAAAATTCCAAAAAATAAAAAGACTGACGTAATTTACAAAATCCCGTGTCTAGGCACCGGCGAACCAAACTCAAAGTGCGACCTTTCTTATGTTGGTCACACTAAACAGTTTCTGGAAAAACGCTTACAAAACCATAAAAACGATTAAAAAAAATCTGATAATTCTAACATCCCAAAAACTGCTGTAGTACAACATTTCCATGATGTAGGACATTTCCCAGACCTCAAAAATGCTAAAATTTTAGGTACACAAAGACACTACAACAAAAGACTCACAATTGAAGCATTACAAATTTATACACATAACATATACAATCAAAGACGCGACACACAAGATTTATCTTCCGTGTATTGTGCTATGATTGAAGACCCAGCCAAAAAACGAAAACACAATATGAACACACACCAAGATAATTTGTATGAAATTATGAACAACCCATACAAACGAAGACGAACACATTGATTAATTATAAAATTTAATAAAAGTAAAAAGTAAAAATGTAAAACACTGTAACTTTCCATTGGCATTGTGACTTTTAATGTATGATGATATGTTTAAGAAAATAGTGATTTAAACAATAATTTTCGACGCCATTGCTTTTAAAATTATGTTTTTATAAAAAATCTTAGATTGTAAGTAATAGTTTGTTAATTTTTTTAATGTTTTTAACTCGTAACTAATAACATATTTTAATTTACATGTTTTATTAAAGTATAATTTATGTCATGAAGAAGGAATAATATATTCCGAAACGTAACAAAAAATAAAAAATTTATGTATTTAACAAAAGGAAAAAAAAAAAAATACATTGATGATGTTTTATTAAACGTCATTAAGTTTATACAGACCGAGAAGCCCATTTTCCTTACGGATAAAACAAATAAAATTAAAACGGTCATATTATACTCGAATTATATTTAATGTTTCATTTATTGAATATAACAAAATATACATATATATAAATATCACAAAATTTTTCAGCGTTCTTGGCTATTATCACTGATTAAATGCTAATTTCTTATAAATATTTTTCCCTATCACATCTTTTATTCTGCACTCAATTTTATGTTTTAGCTCTTTTAAACATTTTGGTGCAATATTCCAGTAAATATTTGAATTGTCTTCTAAACACTGGTTGAAAAATTTAAGCATGATTTGGTCCTCCATATTGGACGGCTGCTGTTGATTAGGCAAATAGGTGTATATGCCCTTTTCAGTTTCTCCAGTGTAAAATTCGGTAATTTTTCGTGTTGGATCGACTATCTTATTATTAAATTCATTCCAAAAGTGTACGCCGATATTTATAACAGTATTGTTTTTATTGTATTGAAGGTGTCCAACAACTAATTTAGACATGTTTCAAATAAATTTTTATTTATTGTAAAAAATTAAATAAATAAAAAGGTATTTTAGATTAATTTAGATTCTAAGTTATATTTTTTTAATGTTGTCCACAGGATTAAGTTAGCTGGAAGACAAACACCATATTTACGCGCACTAATAAACTCTTGCGAAATTATTTCGGAGATTAAATTTACCAACACCAGATTTGTTTTAAATTATTATTCGAAATCATAGCAATTATATTCGTGGACGTACAAATAACAAATGATATTGATGGTTGAGTGAAACACCAATTTATTCATTTTTCAAAAAGCTTAAATAACATTAAAGCAATAAATCGATTAAGAAAAGAAGAATACAATCTTCAAAATTTGTTTTAGTTTGGCCATATTTCACAAATTGTTTGAGGATATCACGGTTTCGAAATTTTTTTCTTGCTTGTTTGCGTAATTCGTTTAGCACTTCTTGGCGAGCCCCTTTTTGATTGAAGTTATTGGTTGTTCTAATAGCTTCCACACGACGCTAGCTATTTATAAATGTTCAATGCTGTTGATCAAATAGTAAGTGTTGATAAATTCATTTGATTTTAGTTTATTAAGTCTTTTCAACTGAGTCCCTACTTCACAGTAAAATATGGAGAGGTTAGTTAAGAAAAAAGTTAAGAAGTAAGAAATGCGTAAACCAGATTTATTGCTATTTTATGTTTATTTTTTAAACGACAATAAATCATGTTTTATTGTAATTGGCTGCAATACAGAAATTTTTCAAACCACAACTGCTGTCGATTAATGATAAAGATTTTATTTCCTTTGCTTGGCGTGACTGGAATCTATTTTTCAACCAAGTTGGATAAGTTGATAAAGATTTTATTTGCTTTGCTTGGCGTGACTGGAATCTATTTTTCAACCAAGTTGGATAAGTTTTAACAATATTTTGAGGAAGATGACATCGAAAAATTCAAATAGAGAAGAATGGAGAAGAATGGGGCAGATTGCAAGAGTTAGCACCTTTGATTCGCTCAATATTTAGCTGGTAAAGACTAACTTACAAGGATGTAAGAGCCTATTACAATTTATATATGCAAAAATGTGTTCGGAAAAGTTTCTTATTAGTTGATTGCACACTTTTACTTACATTGAACATGTTTGATCATGTTTACAATCTGAAAGAGTTTATTTTTGGGTCGTTCACCTTTTTTTTTTTTAGTCTTTTGGCTAAAGTATTTTTTAAAGGAAAAATTCGCGATCAGATCGTTGTAATCAGTCATATTGGTTTTTTAATCCATTTTTAAATTGTTTCATTGGTTTTCCACTACACTGGTTTACCGTTTGATGAAAAATCTGGTGAAAGACCGTACGAAAGCTGAAAAACTGTACAAGAGCAATTTATTTTTTTTTTAGTTTTTAATTTTTATTTCCCTTGAATCTTACAAGTAAATGATCTTATTTCAAATAAGTTAGTGGTTTACATTTATAAGCATATAAATAATTTATTCTACAACATAAATTAAATGGATATGTGCGTTCTAATTTTCAAAATGCATCATGAACCTAGTTTTGAAAATAATTTTACGGTGATTTTGTGTTAAAATTGTTGAGATTATTGATTCAATATTTTTAATACGCCTTTGAAACCTATTTCTATCACGTGCATATTCTTCATAACGTCCCATTCGAGCAGCTTTGTAGGCGAAATTCCATACATACATAACATGCACTTCTAACTTATTGGAAAAGCGTACGGTTTTTGTTTCTGTCATTTCAGTAGTTTTTTCTTTAAAAGTCTTATAAATGTTAAGCTGTTTTTACAGCACACTTGAAACTGTTATATGAATATCGTACACCTTGAAAAAATAAAGAATGACAAACTCATCTCGAAGTTGCAAAATATAGTTGGTCCTCTTCGTTGCCATAATTTCCTTCTGGATTGCCTTCTTCATTATCGTTATGATATTCAGACTCTTCTAAATCAACTTCTTCCTCGGATTCTTCATTCTGACTATAACACGTTCTACCAAATATCTGTTTTAACCAAAATACCAGTCATGTCGCCAACACAGGAATTGCCATAATTTCCTTCTGGATTGCCTTCTTCATTATCGTTATCATATTCAGACTCTTCTGAATTCAGCAGATTATTCAGCCAATGGCCAAGCCATTTTGTCAAAGTTTTGTCAACAATAAAAAATAAAAAAATTAAAATGAAAAAAAAACAAAACAAAAAACAAAACAAAAAAAAAAAAACGAAGAAAAAAAAAATGGAATAAAAAAATTAACATAAAAAAAAAAACAAAAAAAAAAAACGAAGAAAAAAAAAATGGAACAAAAAAATTAACATAAAAAAACAAAAAAAAAACGAAGAAAAAAAATTAAAAAAAAATTAAACAAAAAAACCAACTTACAAAAAAAAAATTCAGAGACTTCAGATACTTCAGAAAAAATTCCAGTCAAGCCAGCACTTTCAGCTAAGGCCAAAACATTTTGCCACCTTGTCGCAATGCGTATCACAGTCTAAACGTCTACAAAGATTTTAACAGACGTTTGGAATCATTTAAATCGCGGCCAAAAAAAAATATATTCGCAAAAACCGCTTTAATTGAGTGATGCAGGGGGTTTTCTAATCCTGCCAAGAAATGATGGCAAATCAAGTTTTTCTTGCTGTATTGTAGTAGAATGGGGTTCAGAAGAACAACCAATGGACGAAGATTTTTGATTTTAAATTATTTGTGGTGATGATTTTAACCAAATAAATATCTATAGTTGCAAAATTATCTACATAAGCCCACCCAAGTAGCATTTTTTTCAATTGAAAGGTAAGGTTTGAAGTTTCTCAGAAAAAATGGTTCAGATACTGGATTTTCAATTGTAAATTCCATATCATCTAGCAACTACATAGTTTTGTTCTGGTTTACTGTCTAGATCAACTATTCATTTTGTTAGAATGGGAAAGCACATTTACATTAAGGAATTCATATGATAAATGTGGGATACGTATGATAAATCTAGTATTTAAGAGCGATACAAGGCTGAAATAATTTACATTAGTAAAAAACAATATACATGGTAAGTTAAAATTGAAATTTTAATTTTATTTCGTTAATTGATTTATTTTTTATATTTAGATGTCTAGTTTGGTAGGAGTAAAAAAAAAATATATATGTCCATACAATGTGAATCATCAAATAACCTACAGAAACTTCTTCCGTCACATTAACACATGTAAAGACAAGCATCCGTCAGGAATACAGGTTATTATGTGTAAATATAATATTTACCACGTAATTCCAAAAGAAGACTATGAGCTAATTTGTTAACTTAATACTCAAATTAATACATATTTTGATTTAACATTTTTTCTTCTATTTACAGATTCATCTTCTTAATTGCCCTGATCGGGTGGTTTGGAAAGAAGTATTTGAATCATTCGAAATAAAAAACTTAGGCTCAGTTATTTTTAACAATCATAATAGAAAAAACTTTAATAATTAACTATAAAATAAAATAAAAGAAAAAATAAATTTGAAAATATATAATGTTAGCAAAAATGATGTCTTTTTATTTTTCAAACCCTTTAAAAAAGTCTCTTAAATATGGTTGCTTACAATTCACAATTGATCGCATCTTTTAATTATCATTTTCGAGTGGGGAAATATCCAAATCAACAACATTTACAATGGACTTACAAGACCGAAAAAAAAGATATGGAATTGTTTTCATTTTTTTATTATATTTATTGCTTGAACTTTTTTATTATTTTGAAAATCAATCGACCGCAAAAAAAAAGATAAGGAATTGTTTTGCATTTTTATTATTTCTATTTTCACCTAAATTTTCACAAAGAAAAATGCTAATCTTTTCATTTATAATATTATTTTCAATTTTTGCATTTTTTTTTGTCATTTGCCCTGTTTCTAATTAAAACAAACGAAAGGCAAAAAGATTTTTTGTTTACTTTTTAATGAGTCTAAAAAAAAAATGCGAAAAGTGTGCTAAAACGATTGTTTTCTAATTTTCATGTCAGCAAATTTTGTAAATATAAGGGAAAATTTCGAATGAAAAATTCAGTTTCAGCTTGTATTTTGATTTAAAGTGTTTTAGTTTAACTTTCAAGTTTTTTAAAAAAAAAAAATGATGCACACGTATTCCATTTTCGTAAGTAATGGAAATTCTGAATTTTTTTTCATTTGCTGTGTTATTCTAATTCTATATTGAGCAGAATTAAAATTTTTAAATATGGTTATTGAAAATTTTAATTCTGTTCAATATAGAATTAGAATAACACAGCAAATGCAGCGTTGTTAAAAAAAAAATATGAAAAAAACATAATACAACATTTTTAATTTTACCTTTTTCTTTTCTAGTTTTTTTATTTTTAACTGTGTCCGGCAAACCAACAGGTCAACCATCACCCAAACCCACAGGCGGGACCTCTGTGGAAAACCGTCTTAAAGCAGAAGGGTACATTCTGGCACGTTTTTATGAAAATTTTATAATTTATTTTATTAATTTTTTTCTGTTTTTCAGCTTATAGGCCAGCAAGCAAAAAGGGATGTAAGCTGGGAAGATGGATCGGGAGGGTCCGTCGAAATCTGGACTTCTCCTCACCCCACAATCTCGGAGGTCACATCCAGACCTCTGATGGCCGTCAACATAGGCCAACACAGTTTAATATTTCACGCTGGGACCAAATCTTTTAAGATTGGGAACCATGTCTCATAAAAAACATGTTTTTTTTCATTAAAAATAAAAAAAAAAAATCTTAACAGTTTTTGAAAAGCATATACTTTATGTTTTTGATAAAACATCATTCTTAACCCCTTTTTATGCATAGTATTAGTCAAAATATTCTAATCATTGAAAAGAAATTCGATGAACAAATTTTCTGTGTATTTAAGGTTATTTGTACATATTTTAATGCAACACATCATTTTTATGAATAAACTACTACACAAATACTAATAATTGTTTTGTAAAACATTAATTTAAACTTTAATTTTTATAAATTTTGTTTAGTTTGAATATCTTAAAGTAGAATTTCGGATAAAAGCTATCATTTTATTTTAAAATACAAAGTGAAATATGTCAAATGTCATGGATGAAGAACGCACAGAAATACAAATTACATACTTCATACTACAAATTACACGTAATTATTCTTCCTTATATATTTATTCAATGCAAAAACTAATAATCAGAAAAAAATAATAAGTCTTGAAAAAAAATTCACAATGCGAATCACAGTCTAAACGCCTCAAAGATTAAAACAAAAAATTAAAAAACTCATACTGTTCAAATTCTTTAAACCAAACTTTATTAACATTGCTTAATTATAATTTTAAATTAAATTTTAATAATAATATTAAAAGAAAGAAATGAATCATAAGAAATTGAATGGGTTATTCGCATAAAAAATTAAAAAGTTTGATGCTGCTTCAACACAGCCGTCGAATACACTTACAACTAGATCAAAATTTTCGTTGCACCAACGAACAAAATTTTCGCTTTTATCCATTGCAGTCAGTAATAATGTTAACAGCTCCTCATCAGCCTCATTTAGAGCCATGTCATCGGGTAATTCCTCAGGTATGTCAGCGGACAAATTGTCAAACGGTACCAATTCCCACTCGTTGAATTTCCCTTTACACATTGCTGAAAACAGAGAGAAAAGTTAAAAAAGCGTGAAAAAAAATTTAAAAATAAAATATTACGATTGAAAAAACATTTTTACTTACTTTTTTATGGATCCAAAATTTTGTTAAAATCAAAAATAAGACGGTTTGAACAATGAATACGTTTTGAACTTAATATGTCGAAAACTGGTTTAAAATCATTTAATTAAAACGAAATGTAATGCAATATATAGCATGATTTGTGTTTAAATATAGCTGAATGCATTTACAACCGATGGCCTTTTTTGTTTGCATGTGTTTTTTGAAAAAATGTAAACACGCAACAAAAAAAAATATTTCAACGGCAAAGATATTGAAAAAAATTGCAATAAAAAATAAACTCATTTAAAAAACACAAGACCCCCGCGTCAGCCAAAAGACCAGGCATCCGAGACAAGCGAAAATCTTTCATAAACATCTCTTTAATAGAAATTGTGTTAATTTTTTATCATCGGATAACAAATGCTGATACATACAAACAGAAGCGTCGACAACAATAACAACAACATAATTCTATCTATTTATAATATCATATTTTTTTTATTTTCTCTCAATGCAGTTGAATTAAATTCAATGCAATTGATGTTGTAATTGCTTTTTCATCGCTTTATACACAAATCTTATATAACAACCAAAAAACTAGAACAACACATGTGCCCCAATTACGAAACAAAATACAAAATACTACAACAAAAACAATTTTGTTACCTACAAAAAATATATCATGAACATCTTCAGTTTTTTTTTTTTTTTTGTCGAGAAAATTAAATCTTACATAACAAAACAACAAAGTGTCATAATATCGAGACGAAGTTATGATACAAAATTCAATTCACATGCTTTTTCATATTTTGCTTTCAATTAACAAAGTGGCATAATATCGAGACAAAGTTATGATACAAAATTCAATTCACATGCTTTTTCATATTTTGCTTTCAATTAACAAAGTGGCATAATATCGAGAGATCGAAATGAATTTTTTCTAAAAATAAAACAACAACAAAAAAAGATTAAAATCATTTTCTCTAGTTTTTCTTTCAAACTCATTCTTCTCTCAATGCAATTTGAATTAAATTCAATGCAATTGTTGTTGTAGCTTATCAACCAAAAAAATATTTGATTTAAACTCAAAGCGAATGTTTTGATTTTCATTCATGTAACATACTCGTATATTTTTTCTTATTAGACCTCCCACAGAGTTTTATTGCAAAATTAGATTAAAACACAAACTCATTCTTTAAAATCAAAAACATATGCATTTGTTTTTTTTTCATCATTTCGATCACAACAACAAAAAAAAAATCAACTTCAAATCCAAAAAAGACACGACCCATATATTCACACCTGAAAAAATCAATTTACCTGAAAATTAGCGATAGTGTCTTAACACTACTAATTTCGCCTACAGAGCTGCTCGAATGGGACGTTATGAAGAACATGCACGTGATAGAAATAGGTTTCAAAGGCGTATTAAAAATATTGAATCAATAATCTCAACAATTTTAACACAAAATCACCGTGAAATTATTTTCAAAACTAGGTTCATGATGCATTTTGAAAATTAGAACGCACATATCCATTTAATTTATGTTGTAGAATAAATTATTTATATGCTTATAAATGTAAGCCACTAACTTATATGAAATAAGATCATTTACTTGTAAGATTCAAGGCAAATAAAAATTAAAAACTAAAAAAAAAAATAAATTAAAACTCGGGTAAAATGGAAGATTTTCACTGCTCTTGTACAGTTTTTTTTCAGTTTTCGTACGATCTTTCACCCGATTTATCATCAAACGGAAAACCAGTATAGTGGAAAACCAATGAAACAATTTAAAAATGGATTAAAAACCAACATGTCTGATTACAACGATCTGATCGCGAATTTTTCCTTTAAAAAATACTTTAATAATAATTTATTTATTGTCAGAAACGACATTTTTAAAATACAGATACAATTAACATCATATTATTTGAATTTAAATTTAACTTAAAGCTTCACATTTTCTCTGAATTCCTTATTTTAATACAGTAACTAAATTAAACTAATGGAAATCTGTGTTTTACGAAATTGTTTAATTTTTTTTTTGATATCACGAAAGTTAGTAAATTCGTCATTTCCTTTAAATTCATTATATAAATTTATTCCTTTTGAAAAAATCGAATTTTTAGCTCTTTCTGTTTTGTATTGTGGAACTACATAGTGAGTATTTCTGGTGTTATATGAATGCTGGTCTCGATTTAATACTAGATGACGTCTTAAATACTGTGGTAATTCACCAGTTGTTATACGATGCAAAAATTTTAATGTATTGAAATTCACTCGTTGTTCTATGGTGTGCCAACTTAAAGCATTCAACATATTAAGTCTATGTGTATCACGACTCACTCTTAAAATTACTCTCATAAATTTGTTTTGTTGTTTTTGTAATTGTTATATTTGACCATGATTCAAATTGATTAGCCAAAAGACTAAAAAAAAAAAAAGGTGAACGACCCAAAAATAAACTCTTTCAGATTGTAAACATGATCAAACATGTTCAATGTAAGTAAAAGTGTGCAATCAACTAATAAGAAACTTTTCCGAACACATTTTTGCATATATAAATTGTAATAGGCTCTTACATCCTTGTAAGTTAGCCTTTACCAGCTAAATATTGAGCGAATCAAAGGTGCTAACTCTTGCAATCTGCCCCATTCTTCTCCATTCTTCTCTATTTGAATTTTTCGATGTCATCTTCCTCAAAATATTGTTGAACTAATCCAATTTGGTTGAAAAAATAGATACCAGCCACGCCAAGCAAAGCAAATAAAATCTTTATAATTGATCAATAACAGTTGTGGTTTAAAAATTTCTGTATTGTAGCGCCAAGAAGTGATAAACGAATTACACAAACAAGCAAGAAAAAATTTCGAAATCGTGATTTCCTCAAACAATTTGTGAAATTTGACTAAACCAAAACAAATTTTGAAGATTGAATTCTTCTTTTCTTAATTGATTTATTTTTCTTTTATTTTAAGAAAGAATTTAAAATGTCAAACATCAGAATTTAAGATGTTAAGATAATATACGGTAAAAAATGAAAACTACATTATGTTATTCAGATTTAAATTTGAAAACTGATGTAAATCGTTTTTATTGTATTTTCACGGAAAACAATTTCTGGGGGTTTCCTAAATCTTAAATGACCAGTTTGGTGGCAGATTGGGTGGACATGGAATGATCCTCCGTAATAAGGAATTTTGTTTTGAAAATTACAAAATTTTATAATCACTAAGGCAATCTGTTATGAGATTGAGTGTAAACTATTATCAAATGTAAAATTATGAAAAAACAATTAAAACTGATAAGAAAAACTATTTGAAACAAAGAATTTTTCATCTTTTGAAATTTTATTGAAAATTATTGAATATTATCAAATTGCAATTATGTATTAAAATGAAAAATGATAAGAAATAAATTTGCAGAATAGGAAAAACAATTCAAAACAAAGAACTTGCAACTTTTTGTTTTGAATTGCAATTTTGTGTAAAACTTTTAACAATTTTCTTATCGCAAAATGTTATTTAATTGATGCTGTCAGCAAAAAATTCTAATATAAATGTGTAAAATTCGATTTGAATTAGCATTGTAAACAAGAAAACCAAACAAAAAAAGATGATGAAAGTCAAAGCATGTTTATTGGTAAGTATAAAAATTGAATAAAAAAGCATATATTATTTTTTTGTTTTAAATTTTGTAATAGTGAATTAATTTAATTTAAACTTTAGATTCTCACGGTGATTTTGGGGGCGACTTCATGTAAACCGGTGGGCAGGAGAGAAGCTGAAATAATTGATGAGCATTTATTGGTAAGATTTGAAAAATTTTCAAAATAAATTAAAACTAATGGGTTCAAACCATCTCTAGGTTATCGTGGAAGCTCACCGTCAAGTGCGGGGTGCGGATCGATACGAGGGCTCAGGGTCTTAAGATGATTGGACCCCCCGCTGCCCCCCATTTGGGATTTAGCGACATCATCAACAACAGAGAAAGCATCCAACCAACTTACTTTCTCCAACACCAGTTTTAATTTCAGCGGTGGATCTCCATCACTAAAAATTGGAAACGTGTTTTGGGTAAAATAAAACAATTGTCTTTTTTATTTTATAAAATAAAAATAAAAATTATATAAAATAATATAATAAATTAAATTAATTAACTATAGCTATTTTGTTTTTATTAAATTGTCTTATATTTTTTATTTATTTTATTAAATAAAATTAAAATAAAAATAAAAATTATATAAAATAATATAACAAATTTTAATAATTTACTATAGCTATTTTGTTTTTATTAAACAATAAAAAGATAAAATGAAATAAAATTTAACTAGAACTTAAACTTCGTTAGAAAGTTTCTCATCTTCTATTTGTTTTTTTTTCTAATCCTTAAATAAGTATTCGATTTTATTTGATTTAGGTACGGGCACTCTATAGCCCATACAATATTGTTGAAGTTGAACATGTTTGCGTTTGACTTCAGGGGCCTCATTTGAACGTTCCTTTGTTGTTGTTGTAGAATTTTTCGATCAAGTTGCTGAACTTGCTTTGTAGCAAGTGATGCCTTGCCAGATGTTGCTGCTGCCAATTATATTTAATTTTACTTAAATTTCATGTTATATGGAAAATATAAAAGAAAATGCATCCGGTTTTTGTTTTTATGATTTTTAAAAAAAATTTCTAATTTTATACTTTTTATTTTGACTTGAAATCTAAAAAATTCTTTCGTCTGAGTCTCTGAAATGAAATAGTATATTTTCCTACAAGAAATTAAAACGTTATTTTTGCGAATAAAAATGTGTTCACAAGACGCTCCTGCCCCGAGTGAAGCGCGTTCACGACCGAAAACGTTTTTATCCTGCATAGAAAATGCAATTTTTCTATGCTAGTAATACATATTTAATATTTACTACAAATTGTAAACGGAATTAAGCGTGATGAAAAAAGACTTTCAATATGGTATTGTTGAAAATGAGTTACCTCTGTTTTGTTAGACGTTTACTAGATGGTATTTTTTAGAAATTTAATGTATTTTATTCTCTCGCAAATTAAAAATTCTCACTCGCGCCTCGCTCGAATTTAAAATTTTTGTCAAAGAATAAACTAACGCATTAAACACTTATTGGTTAAACTACTATTACTCTTATTTCGTTACAATTAAAGCATTAAATTGATTTTCATTATTACTTTGGTATAGTTTGTTGTGAGCTTGTGAATTAAAAGGTCAACTGCAGTGTCAAGTCTTGATATTGAGGTATGTATATTTAGGTAAGTAAACTTCTAATTAATTGCCTAAGTTCACGGATATCGTGTCTTTTAAAATATATTATACTGTATGACTCGCCCTCATGGAGGGATAGTAGACTTTCTAGATATAGTTGTAATCCGAGCCTACAAAACTCGTTGCTGTATTAATGATGAAAGTTTGCGTATTTACAGTATAGTATATATTTTTTGACTCACCTACAGAATATATTAATATGTTTGTATAACTTGACTGGCTTGATCTAAGACATAATTTCTATGGTCGCCCGTGAGTTGAAAGATGATATTCATCATACCTTCATATATAATATATTTTTTATCCTTTATTTAACTAATATTAATTACAACATTTTTATTTTTGTTACTAATTGTTGTATGATTATTTGATAATGGTATGAATTTAGTAAAATTCAAATAAATAAATTTAAAAAAAAAAAAAAAAAAAAAAAAAAAAAAAAATTTAATAAAAAACAAACTGAAACAATTTTTTACAAATTATTTCATACCCAAGTTACGCTATTGACCACCAGACGGCGGACGAAAAGTCTCCTCGTCAGCTTGCTTGGCCATTTACTCGAGACACCCACCTAAAGCTCATAAGAACCCACCCAAATAGCAAAACATAACCATTAAATTACATTTTTTCATATTATTTTTTAAAACATTTTTCTTTGGAGTTTATAGATTTAGTACTCGATTAGTACTAATCATAGATTTAGTACTCAATTTGAATTATATACCCAAGACACCCACCCGAAAAAAGCTCAAAGGAATCCATTTTGCAAATTTTGGACCTCCATAAGAAAATACATGTGATTTTGCGCCAGAACTCACACACCTATCCTACTTGCATATTTGTCCAATCGTCTTAATATCAAAACAATTGTTATCCTACCATCAGTTTAGCAATTGTCTTCAAAACATATTATATTTCTTATATAGGTATTTTTTATCAATTTCTCTTTTCGTTATAAATCGAAATTTTACTGTAATACGGTTATAAGCTATTAATTCATAATAAATAAACATCATAAAATCGGTTAAACTTACATTTAATCCATTCTAATATATTAATATTTCTTCCCAATGCGTTGGAAATAACTTATTTCGTGAAATCATCTTACAATTTTATGTATTACAAAATAACAATCAGTATTTTTTTTACGGAAAATGTACTAACATTACCCCTTCAAAAAAACTTTGTAGCTCACACTAAGTTTAAACCATGGTAGTATAATAGAATAATAGCAAATAGCGACTAAGCTATTACAGTGTAAACGGATAGAATAATACTTTTTTAATTTGACAGATAGTTATTTGATATTTTGCTTTTGATCGATAGTATAATAGCATGTTTAAAAAAAATTGTAACCGTCAAAACGTAAAATGTAAAACACAATTTCATGTGATTGTAAGAAATGTGCAACATCGAAATCACTCAAAATTTAGTTTTAATTTTAAATTAAAATGAGTATTATAATTTTTTGTTGAAATACTTTTCGATTGATAAGATTTTATATTCAAATTTCAAATACGGTAGCCGTATTCTATCTGTCAATATTATTCTGAGCGTTTATACCACATGATAGAATAATACTATTTTGTGGTATAAACTCCCAATGCATCGATAAGTTTAATAGCAAAAAACTATTATTCTATTAAACTATCGGTTTTATAAACTTAGTATCAATTTTCGATATTAAATTCCTATATAAGAGATGAATATATCGTCTTTTGTCTCTCTTAGTCTAATTTATCGTCCTATTGGATTGAAAAGAAATGTTTTTTGACGTCTCTTTGGAAGTGGTCGACATTGTTAATTTTTATGTTTTGTTTCCGGATATAAAAAGTTATAAAATGTTTTAAAGTTCAATTCGGTGTTATTCTTTGTTTTTGGGATACGTATTCCTGCACTTATTTAGATAAAATTATTAGATCGGTTAAAATAACACAAGAAATATAGTGATACGCGTAAATAAATGGTTGACTTCATTAGTCTCAGCCGTAAGTGGAATTTAAACCACAAAAAAATATATTTTTATGTTTGTGTGGGTGTCCTTGTCATTACCGTTTGTTTTTGATAAGATAGTGTGTGAAACTTTACTAAATTATAATTGAGTTTATTGCGATCTCAAAAAGAAATAAAGAAAATCCCTCGCAGTTTGGAAATTAAATATTCATCAGCGTCGGCAAACCTAGAAAAACGGGTGAATCGCTTCGCAGCGTGGTTGTAAACCGGTCTAAGGTCAGGAAATCACTGTTTACCGTTCCCCCGATATGTGGATTGGTGGCCTTGCACGACAGGTTAGTGTAGTTGTACAACATTTAGAATTTTTTTTATTAGTTTCAATTTTTTTTTGCTTGAAACCTTCGTGTTACCAATAAAATGTCCATGATCAGAAGAAACTAATACCGCCAATCAATCTTATGCAGATCAGTGATCAGAATCCTAAAATATAATCCGAACTTGGGATTTTTATGAATTAATTCTCGTTGGTATTACTGTTAGTTATGAAAATAATTGGTTGAATCCAAGAAATAAAATGATAAAACGGATGACTACATGAAACAAACGCAAAAACTTGCAAACCAAACATTGTTAGTGGTAGATATATCTAAAATACGAGGTCATAATAAATTGTACTTGTTTTGGTGTGTCCTCATATCAGAACTGATTTAAAATATAAACAAAATGTGAATCGTGTAAATTAAATATAAATAACATTAACCAATTTCAATTCAATATGCACAAAAGTGAACATAAATTAAAAAAATTTTTTTTAATTTTAAATCTATCCTAGATGCTATAAATAATTTAGTTTTATAAGCTATAAAGAAAGTCATAGTTTAAGAACATACCGTAGAGAATAGATATATAATTCTTATCGATACTAATTAATAATATTAACGATTTAAATCAATAAAACTCTGTTCAATCTAACAAATGTTACTTTTTGTAACTACTATAACTTAAAGGGAGACTAGACAAACAATCTTGTGATCAACTGCATGTTTTTGTTAGTAAACCACAGTTGAAAATATAAAGAAAATTAGTGAATGAACGATATCTATAGTGATTTTTCTAAACTCAAACAAAAATTACCTAGAGATTGTGTGAAATAGATTTTGGCCTTGTCTTGCAAATAATAAATACACTGGAAACAAGGATTAGAACAATGTTCAATGTGATGGCTTGTTGTTTTTTTTTCAATAATGAAGGATAGCGGTTATTGATGTTATTGGAAATAATAGGGAGTGGATTGAAGAATTTCTTGTTTCTATAACAGCTTGGTTCTACAATTTTGTCAGTACATTGCTACAGTATTTCAACGCAACAGTTATAAAAAATTTATGCTATTATTACAACAATCGCCTTAGTTATTGCGGCGCAACATTACTACAGTATTTCAACGCAACCTTTATGCAATATTTATGCAGCTTTTACCAATAATACGTTACCTGCTGGGATTTTCGCCGCTGATGGAGGGCTAAGACCTTAAGACTTTGAGGCCTGGAGGATATAATCATGGGGTGAGTGAATTTTGTTTTATTCTATTTACTTTTTCTTTCAACGTAGAAGTGTGAATGCGCGTGAAAGGGTGTACAAGTGATTGAATGAGGGCTTGCTTGTCGATGCGTGTGTGTGAGAGCTGGCGATGCGTGTAGCGAGACACTTTCAGTCTAAATTGGAAATGATTATAATCGAAATATTTTTGCTCCGAGGTAATATTTAGTTTTCCGAATACATTGTTTTTTTTTCTATATTAAATTATATTACCTAAATTTATTAATGTATATTTTAAGTAATTAAAAATCAATCCCAAATAATATGAAAACCAAACAAAAAAAAACAAATTCTTGTCAGGTTTAATCTTTATTAACCATGTTACACATTAACCAACTACAAACTACATGTATTTAATTAAATTGGTTTTGAAATGTTTAGTTCACTTACAAATGAATTATAACATTTTTTTTTGAGCGGTAAATAACTTTTTTTGGTAATTTATGGTGATTGCGTATGGTTTTATAAATTTTGGAAATGTTATTAATAAAACACAAAGAAATAAACAATGAAGACTTTCAATATAGCGTGTGACGTTCTCCCGTGCTCTAAGATTTGATTCTCGATTTACCAGCAATGGCAGTAGTTTACGAACTGTATCAGATTGATCAGATGGCAGCAATACAACTTATTTTTAAGTGTTACCATCTACGGTACTTGCTGCGGGTCTTTGAGCTTAATGGTCTTGTTTCGCAGTCTGAGCGTGTGGGTGAACGTTAGCGTGTATGCAGCGTGAGTGTGTGGGCGTAAGGGAATGATTGTGAAGGTTGGACGTGCTGATCGTGGTTCTTTCGCAAAAGGGGTCGCCAGAGTTTCATTTTTTCATTCGTATTGTTTCCACTTCTGTTTATTCACGTAATTTGCGTACATTTCTGTATTTGTGTTGAAGCAGCAGGTATTAAACTATCAAATCCACGATGACTGAGCTTTAGTCGTTACGGCGTTAATAATCTCAAGGTGCGCAGCCTGCTATGCCGCTTCATTGGTTCGCCAATGGAAAAGCTCTTCATTACAATAACAAGTGATATAACTTTAACAGTGAAAAGTACCACACAAGAAATTACAGCTGGGTGTACCCTACCACTAACATAATAACAGAATTAAATTTAACACAATTGAATATCGTCAAGAAATTACCGACGGATATTTTAATAAATAATAATAATAAGTTGCAGTTTAATAATAACTTAAATGATACCTGTCTACACTAAAGGCATTAAATCGCAGCCATAGTTATTATATAAAGCCCAATTAACATCAACCAAATTAACATCAACCGTAAGAAATTAACATCAAAAGAAGTCACCTATCAACCATTCATCAACATATCAACCGTTTCTACTCCAACAGAATAAGAATTTTCTGATAAACTAGGATCAATTTTAACTGGTAACTCCCTCTAATTCTAATTTTCGTGCTCAATAAAACTAAAAGAGAATTAGATCAGTTCTTCAGAAATTACAAAAAGGACATGTCGGAACGTAAGTCTAAGGTTTACTTTACCAAAAGGCTGGAAACCCTAAATAATTATTGGGAGAGAATTCAACAATGTCACACAAAATTGTTGGATTTATTAGCGCTTAATGAAAAAGAAATTACTAGCCGTTTTAAAGATAATACATATCTGCAATTAGAAACTCATTATTTGGAACACTGCGATCAAATGATGACTGATTTCGAAACAAAATTTCCTCCTGAATCAACCTCCACGATTATCCAGTCAAATTCATTACGTCATGACTCATTCCAGGCCCAAAATCTGAACGATATTCAAGTGCAAAAAGTTCAAATCCCTAAATTCCATGGAGATTATGATTCGTGGTTAACCTTTTGCGATTTATTCAAAGCCAGTGTGCATGACAAGCAGTTAAGTGATGCAACAAAACTATGGACTTTGAAGTCATTAGTAGTCGGTTCCGCAGCTGAACTGCTGTCCGATTATACTGTTTCGGATGGTGATTCCAGAGTCTTGGTAAATAACGAACTATCACAATTTTTGGGTATTAAAGTAGTTAAGTCGGAAAATGCAAACGATATAAAAAACATTTATGACAAAATGAACAAATTCTTTGCTCAGCTTAAACATCTGGAAATCAAAACCGAAAATTGGGACCCTATTTTAGTGTTTATTATAACGCAAAAGCTACCACAGGAAACCCATCAACTCTGAGAACAGTCAATAAAAATAAAAACCGAAATTCCACGCTTTGGTGACTTAAAACAATTTTTGTTTGATAGATTTCGAACGCTGGAAGCAGTCGAGAGAACCACTGTTCCAAAACCATTTCAAACTAAACCTTTATCGAAACCTAAGCCCGAAAACATGTCATTAATTTCTTACTCATTTCATACCAAAACAAATACGAAATGCCCTTATTGTGATCACAATCAATCCTTAAAAGAATGTTCTAAATTTCTTTCTGAAAGTGTCGATCAACGGTTTGTTGATTGTAAAATCATCGATCATCAATCAATTTGTAAAATCAAAAAATTTTTGTACCAACTGTATGAAAACTAATCATAGCCTAAAATACTGCAATAGTCGATATTCCTGTAATGTATGTCACAAATGGCATCATTTATTACTACACAGAAGTAACAATACTCAAATCACAAAATCTATTCAAAATGCATCGGCTGAACCTTCCAACTTGGCTCAGAGTTCTCTACAAGCAACTCATACAAAACTTTTATTTTAGCCACCGCTTTAATTCAAATCATCCACAATCACACAAAGCTCACCGTGCGTGCGTTAGTCGATCCAGGATGTGAAGCTGCTTTCATTCTGGCATCGAGCCTTCATCGAATAAATATTCCAATCAAACCAATAGCAGTCACCATTTCCAGAATGGGTACGGTAGAAACTGCCAAAGCTGAAAAACTTGCATTCTTAATAGTAAGGCCCAGGACAGCAAATTATATCCACATCGACGCGATTGTTCTTAAAAATTTAACTGGTTTCTTACCCTAACAACCCATAAACATAGATAATTTATTACAATTTAAAAGTATAGAACTGGCTGATGAATTATTTCACGAACCTGGTAGAATTGAAATGGTTTTAGGGGCAGATATCTACCCACAAATTATGCTGTAAGGTGTTAAGAAACTAAATCATGAAGCTCTAACAGCTGAATCTTCTGTGTTTGGATGGATAATATCTGGTACCTCTAACAATAATCTAAATGTTTTCTACAACCTCGTATCATATCTCAATAATGTTAGCCTTGAACATCAATTACAACAGTTTTGGGAGGTAAAAGAAATCGTGGTGCCCAAAATACTCTCCGACGAGGATAAAAATGTGAAGCGCATTACTAATAGATGTGGTTAGACAAGCGTTGGAAACATTTTGGAACGATATAAAATCGCAGAACATAAAAATGTCGTTCACAACAAATAAGCCAGCTAATCTAGAAGAGGCAATAAAACGGCATATAAAACACCAACAACTATCGAGCAACTTAAGGATGCACTACAAAAACTATATAAAATGAACAAAACTACATTAGCTTTACAAATGGATCTAGCTAGACAAGTAATAAGACCGTTGGAGATTTCGTAGCAAAAATTGAAAGCATCTCAGCACACATAAACAACCTTTAAATACAGGAACAAGGTGAAGATAGTAAGACAGTTATCATGAACTTAAATGATAAACTAGCTTTGAACGCCCTTAAGGCTTAAATGGTAGCATAAAAACAACGGTTTGAGCTTCCAGATCAAAGAGGTTACAAGAAGCGATAGAAATAACTTCAAACTTGCCACAACATTCAAACTTCCAGTGAAGTTAATAGATAGTGTTTTAGTTTTGTCTATATATACATTGTTAATTCTGAGTGCATTCGCTTTATTTTTCATTTTTTTAACGCGATATATCTTGTACGCATTAGAACATTGTTTGTATAACCAAATAAAAAAAATTTAGACAAAGTGCGAATCTTTTAATAATCAAATACAGTCAAATACTAATACCGACCAAACAAAATATTTGTCACAACTTCAGGCAAGTCGTCGCATAACAGATTGTGATACATAAAAGGTGGTCATTCGAGCCTGATGGTTATTAATTTTGCTGGAAAAATCAAGTAAGCCACGATTTAAGGTTACAAATAATATACAATTTAAGTTCGCCTTTTTCACATCACATATATGCGCATAAAATTATAATCAAGAAATTAACGTCGAATATATTGATAGTTTTGTATAAATACGCCATTAGGTATCATCAATTTCGTTGCGTCATAAAATTCTTGTAATAATTTCATACGAAAAATATTCAGCCAATAAGCGCATTTTATGTGAAAACGAGACAAATATATATCTACGAATAAGAAAAATATCACCAAAAGCAAAAGGATTCCCCTTTCAAAGTTCATTTTGATTCATCTTCATCTTCATTTTGTTTTTTTTTCTTTTCTTTTTTTTTTCTTCTCTTTTCGAAAATGATGCGATAAGCGTCGAAACGCGTAAAAGTTTTTATGTAAAATATTTTTGTTAAAATATTTGTAAATTAGATAGGCTATATACCAAATAAACAATTTTTTATTATAAAAGAATTATTATTATTCTTTCCATATTTTAATAAACAAAATAATTTTCTCATAAATGAAATACTAAATATTATTAATATGAATTCTTTCGATATTTTCTAAAAAAATAAAAAAACTATAAAAACTCAAATTATTATTTTATAAGAGTCAGTTCGGCTCGGGATTTAAAATTATTGACGTGGATTTTCATTTCGGCATGAAATCCTCAAATTATTAATTAAACAAAATAGTTTGTGTTTTTTTTTAAATTAAAATTATTTAAAAAAAAAAGAAAGTATATTATTGTGCATTTAAAATTAAAATTATTTTATTAAAATAAATAAATTTATACATAAAAAGAAGTTATTTCAGTGGTTTTTCTTATGTGGGAAGGTGTAGTAAAAAAAAAATAAGAAAAAAATATCATAGGTGTTTCATATTTGGAAAAGTGTTAAAAAAAGTGTAAAAAAAGATTGTGGGAAAGTGTTGTAAAAAATAAGAAAAAAAAATATCATAGGTGTTTTTGTTTATGTGGGAAAGTGTTGAAAAATATAAGTAAAAAAAAATATATTGATATAAAATAAATTGAAAATAAATAAAAAATATTATAGTGGGTACAAAATTTTAAAATATTATAGTGGTAAAAAAATTAAAAAGTATTATACAGGATCCCAGCATCAACAACAATAAGGTTATCGCTTTAATTTTTTTTTTGTTTTGTTGTCATTAAAGTAAATTTAATTAAAATATAAAGAGAGGATAAAAATAATTATTTAAAGATAAAAATAAAATGTATGTTTAATTGTTCAATATCATTTTAGAGAACTTTGTAGATTTTATAAAGTAATATAAATATAAATTTGAAATTAAAAATATAGTTGCGAAACTTTAAGTAGACATATTCGTATTATTCTAATTTATTTGTGTCAGTTATTTTTATTTGTGTTGTGTTTAGGTAGTGAAGCAAAGGAAATTGACTCAGCTAAGGAACATGCACTGCAAGGCTCCATCCCTACACCAAAAAAAAAATTAATATCACGTGTCCAAAGGGCAACGTTATACACTACCACTGTAAAAATATTATGAAGATTCTTCTGTAAGGCCAGAGTTTGATGGAATGGTATGTTCGTGCCGGAGTGTAACATACTTAGGGAAAATTTGTCATGCAAAGCAAAAAAGGGGGGATATAAAGGCACATACAATAATTGGGACCTCAACACTCAACAATAAAGAAGGAAATTAAGTTAAGTATTGTTTTATTTTTGTTTGTATTTTACTAATAAATGCAGAATATATTTCTAGACACTCAATTATTGATCAAAATAACCTGTTAAATTTAAATCTCTTTAGAGATTTTCCTGGGCCAGAGACCACATGTTTATTTAGTTAATTTGTTCTTATAAATTAAATATCTCGGTATAACTGTATATACAGTTAAAACAAATTATTTATTTTCTATTAAGCTGTAATGAACACAAAATGTTTATTATATGTTTTATTAACATGCAACGACAAGAAAACTTTTATGGAATATTCTGAAATTTTGATTAAGATAACGTATATTTTGTGTGTATATGTCATCTGTATAGTTCTTTCAATCTGACTGTGTTAAATTATAGTTGGCGCTAAATCTGAATGATTAACCCACCCACAGATGTGTAAACGTTACTATCCAAGTGTCCGTTTGTCTAGAATTCGTTAGAAAAATATTATTTTTGTTTATTTGTATTTAAATAGTTGATTTTGGATCGTCTATAATCTATACCATCATTTATTATGATCGTATAGTTGATCAACAAAATGTATCTTTGCTGTTACAAATGTTGTGAAAGTGATTGGAAATTGAGACGGAAAAAAACAAGAGACTACAGATGGGATTTTCCATTACAGGACTAATCAATCCGAGAAATAGGAAGTTGGAAGTAGTACCTTCAATTGGATTGATTAATAGAAAATGCCAACTTGTACAAGCGGTTGTTATTCTTTTTTTTTCTTTTCATTCGTAACAACTATGTTCAGAATACTCGGATCAGACTGATCGAGTGCCGATCGATTTCGAAAAAATCTGTTATTAATGAAGGTTATACCACTAACTTACAGTGTAAAAATAGGACGGGTAAACAAAATAGCGACATTCCGGGGAAGGAACGAAATAATGAAATCTATATTTATTCCGCAAATGCATTATACATTTATAAGAGGGTGGATGTCTTGTGGTTAAGAAAAATGGACGGTACGTTGCATTTTAATGCAAATTCACTTATATCTATATTTTTCATCGAACTATTGCTATTCTTAACTAAAAAAAAAATTCACGTACATATTACTTAATTTTATTTGTTGCAGTAGCGGTAGTTGTGGTATTACGGTTGTAGAAACAGAAGTTGGAGCTGATTGTAATAATACATTATTTGATTTAAGTAGTTTAGCTTTTTGGTTTGCTCCAGTTGTGATAAATTTTCCGGTCTCCATCTAATTAGTTATTGAAGAGACTAGTGCCGATTTTGTTACAAAGGTTGACTACAATCAAGGTTGACTTGATTTTACTGGTGGAGGAGAAAGTGTTTGTTGGTGTATTTGCCTATTAAACTTATGTTGGAGATGAAATTGTTATGGCCACAACGGATGTAAACGGTGTTGTTAGTTGAAACAGTAAGGATTGTTGAACAGATGTATTTGGTATTTTTGAAACATCAACATCCTTATTATTTAAAGACGGTACTGCTGATACAGCTACTAGCTGTAGTTTTCGAAATAGTATTAGTTGATGTACTGGATTTTATGTTATTCCATGCTGGTGCTTTATTCCGACGATGACTTTTTATCATCATTTATTTCGTTAGTTCTTATAACAAGCTTATGTACAATATCTTCGGTTTTACAAATATTTACATACACTGCAGAAGTATTTATTACAGTGTTGGTTATTATGGAAGAAATTGGCACATTTTTGATGAATATTTTGGACTAAGATTACTATCATTACGAGCATTATTACCACTTAAGTTGCTGTTACTATTATTATTTAGATTATTTGTTTTTTTTCTTTTATCACACTTGCTACAGCTGGTACTTTTACATTCATGTTAATGACTAACGATGAAGTAACTTGAATATCTTTGTTTAGGTTATTGTTTATGTTTACGGACACAGTTTTATCCATAGTGTTTTGATAACATTGTTGATTTGGAGTTTTTTCTTTTCCATTAACAGTACCAGATGAAACTTTCTGACTAATAATTTGTGTGTGTTGTCGGTTGGCTATTTGTTGACCATCAATGTGTGGATGTTGTTGTATAATTAATAACATTTGACGTTGGTACATATTCAGTTTGGTTTTGCGATTTCTTTGAAGTAAAAATAGCAACATTTGGATTTAATATGTGGTGATGTTGTTGTGGAGTTGGAGATTGTGATCGATGCAGAGGTGTTTGTGGATGTAATTTGGACTTTGTTGAACAGATATCCAGTTTTGTGTAATATTTTTAACAATTTCATGTGGAATATAATCTCCTTGAGGTGGAAGTGCAATTTCCATTTGATGATGTTCAAGATAATCTATTCCCATATGAGGGTGTTACATAGGCCACATTATAATCTTATCATCCATTCTTTATTGCAACAATAAATGTCTGTCAACTACCAACTACCCGATGTGAAGCAGCACTAATTCTAATATTAAAACTAATGTTTATTACTGTTTTTATGGTTTCTTTTTTTTTCTTTTGAATATTATTGTTTTTTTTTAATTTCATTTATAATTATGTTTTATGTTAGTTTTCTTTTAAAACAATTATTTTTTCTTTACCTTTGTTTTTTTTTATTATTTTAAGGTTTAATGTATTTTTTTTCTTTTAACCATTTTTTTTTCTTTCCTTTGTTCTATTATTTTTTTTACAATTATTTTTTTAATTAAAACTAAAAATATGAATTTAAAGGTTATAACACAGTAATTGAAATTCTTTTTTCTCTATTTTTTTAAAAAAATAATACTTTTTATATAAATATACATAAATACATCCCACTGTACATCCCTCTTAACCACAATTTTAAAGGGGCTTTACTCTCTTCCCAGGAATGTTTACTGTTTCGCGGAACGAAATAACAAACTTTAGCGTCCTCAATCTGCTCTCAAGCAGACACGTTTTATGTGTTTCCTTAGTTAAAAATTTGAAATATCTCTAAAGCTCAAACCCAAACCCTGAGAATCTCTTGCTCTAATAAAAAAATAGAAAGCGAATTCTAATATTTCTTTTTAGGATTCCAAATTTGGTCATCATAAATAAAGTTTTTTTTTTTAATAAATAATAATTTAAATGTCTCAGGTAGAGATTTAAATTTCATAATCGTATATCTTTGGTATGATATGTTGCTCTAGTTTAGAACCAACGTCTTTTAATACATAAACCGCGTTACCAACTGGTCGAATTACCGTGGTTTTGACAAACATAGGAGCCTTTGAAGGAAGTTGCTGCGGTAAACGATTATTCCGGCAGCGAACTCAATTTTGCGAGCGCGTAAATTATAGCGAGCCGCGTTAAAGTTTTGGTAATTAAATCACTAATTCGGGAACAAATCATCCCTAAATGGTCGGTTCGATCTAAGGATTCTCCCGATTCTTCAAATATATTGTAACGAAGGATATTTCGGAACATATTGATTGTAAAACTTTTTACTTTCCTTCGTCACAAGGTGCCCGATTCCAGTTGTGAATTCACAAATTTTGTGTTTCATGACATTATACCCAACCTCTCAAAACCATTTATCCAAGTTTTAGTTTACTAATAATTCGTAGTATTCATAATTAAATTACAACCGTTCCCATGTTTCGTTTTACCAATTTTACAAAACATGTGTATTCACTTAAATTCTAACGGTTCCCATGCTTCGTTTTTGTAATAAGTGCAAAAACGTTTTTAAAAATTATCTAATTTCTGTCTTTCCCACATTAAAACTGAAACCGAGTTATAATAATTTAATTTAATTCTCGAAATATGATAAAGTTTTTTTGTTAATTGTGAGAAATTTTTAACTATTTTCACAGTTTAGTGAATTCTTGGAAACATTTTTTTTTGTCTTAAATGCATTTCTTTGAGCATTTTAACAAAAAGATCGGATGACACCGAGGTGTAAACTGGGATGAGATGGTTTTGGTTGGGACTGAGTTTTGATACGCGGACGAAGTCGGTCGAAAATAACGGTTCCTCGCGAAGCAAACGGTGGTAGTTGTTTGGGTTTTTTTTTCTGTTTAGTAATTTTTAGTATAGTTTTTTTCGGTTGTTTTTGTGTCGAGGAGTGTATCAGTCAATATTACTGGGTTATTTTCAAATATTTGTTAACATTGTTTAATTTAAATAAAATCAATTCGCGACATTGGCACTAAATAAAATTCAATTAAAAACAAAGTCAGTGTGTCAATTGTTTTAATATCAATTAACCAACAATAATTAATTTCTACGAGTAATCGTTTTTTAAATTATAAAAGAAACATTTTAAATTAAAATCAAGTAGTCGGAAAAAACAGTTTTACTAAATCGAATCAAGTCAGTCATTTTTTAGAGTCTATTCTACAAAATCAATAAAACAATAACACAGTCAGTTTTTACAAAATATAAAATCGGTCTAGAAATTATCAATTTTTACATTTAAGTAGTAACGAGAAATTAAGTCTATCAAGTTCAGCTCTATAGAATAATAATATAGTTAGTTAGTGCATAAGTTTTAATTATCAATTAGTGTCAATAGTGTCAAAGAAATTAACTAGAACATATACATAAAAAGTCTAACATAGTTCATTAGTTATAACTATCAATAAGTGTCAACAGTGTAAAAAATTAACGGGAATATTACTCAATAAAATAAATTTATACATATATATGTGCTTAATGCATGAGTTTTAATAAACTACTTGACTTTTGTGATAGTGTCCATGAAACGACAATTTAACTGAGTAAGTGAAATCAATAAGTATACAGCAGTTGTAACAATTGATTAATTGACATCGACTCATGCATTTGAATTTCAACCCAAACCAAAAAAAAAAAAATTAGTATTAAAACAAAGTAAGGGTACCAAGACAAAGTAATACACCTTCTCAATAAAAGCCTTACCACAAAAATAATGGACTTTAGTTATAATCAGTCGTTCTCATTAAATTGAAAACATTAAACATCTGTATCACAATTACTCATTTGTTTTATTAAAAAGAAAAATCTTTCCATGTATTCATATAGGGTTATGCTCTCATCGACCTTCTATAGATAGTTTGACTACCGTCTGACTAGATTTTTTTTGAATTTTATTCCAAAATGGGCCAAGGATCCTGGGTGTTGTTTACGTGTACCTGGAAATGTATCGATTTTTTTTTAATGAAACAGGAACCAATGATACTGACTGGATCTATGAACATTAACTTACCGATTGTTACAATCATTCTCTATAGTTAGAAGTACAGAAGTTTTATACTCTGTAATTTTTGTCAATGTGTCTTTTACATTTTTTTTGAATTATCTAAGATAAAGAAACGAAATTAATATTAAGAATTATATATGTTACTAGATATTATTTATGTTTTCAAAAACAACTGATGGCCCATTTTCCTAACCACCGTACTGCGGACGCGTATCCGTAGTCCCATGCAATTGTTGTTGTAATTTGTACGGGATCCGTACGCTTCCGTATTGTACGGCAATTATATATTTACATCTTACTCGTCCGCACTGTACGTATCCGTCATCTGTCAATGTCACTTTCTTTCCCGGTCTTTTCATAGATGGACGCTATAGTTCTGATTTCTGTTTATTTTTTGTTTCTCGCTGGTTAAAATATGGTTTAAAATGTCGAAACGTGGAGGAAAGAAGTTCGAGAAGTTTACCGATGAACAAGATGTGGTTCTAATTGATGCCGTGGAGACCAAACGCGAATTATACGATGCCAGTCATGCAAACTACAAGAAAACGGGAATAAAGGAGCATATCTGAAAGAAAATCGCAGAAGATGTTGGCCGTTCAGGTATTTTTTTAATATTGTTTATTCAATTGGTGCCACAAATACTTATATACAATTTCATTGCTATTTTTAGTGGATGATTGTAAAAATCGATGGAGGAGTCTTCGGGATTACTTCATTCGGAACAAGGACAAAAAAACTGGATCTGCAGCTACAAACACTAGTAGCTTGTTTCATCGTTTAAGTTTTCTACATCTTGGAGCACATCATACAAGAGAATTGACCAGCAATATTCCTGATGCAGTTTTCAATGATGACTTATCATCGTTTGATGACAATACTTCAACCACAAATATTCCATCTTCAACCATAACATCAGGAGCTCTTTTCAATCAAGTCGAAATCTCGGGACGCTCTACACCGGTCGATGAAAGCAATAATTCCGACATCTTTACCACTGAATCGACATCAAAACGGTCACGACGTGACAAAGAATTCGACGTATTCATGGAATCCCAAGGCAAGCGTTTGGAATTATTGAAAAGTGTACTCGAGCAGCCAGCAACCCAGCAACCGGTCGAGCACGATGAGTTGGCCAAATTTTTTGCTTCTATGGAAGCTACAACAAGAAAATTGCCACCAGCAGTGCAATTGAAGATCCGTCGGGACATTTCAAATTTAATCTACGATGCAGAAGAAAAAAATATTCTTGATCAAAATAACTTTATCGTAGTTGATTACAATGTATAAATAAAAATACAGCATGTTTATTATTAAGAATATGTTTATTATTATTAAGAATATGTAAAAGCAAATAAACATTATTTCCATTATATTTTATATGAATACCACTTAAATGTTTGCATTATCATTTAAATTATTAAAATATGAAATGAATTTATTTCGAACTAATGTTCCCTCCGCGTTCCATCTTCCGCGTTGCGATTGTTGGACCGGAATCAAGGGCATGAAAATTGGTGGCATGGGAAGATTGTCATTAGCAGAAGGTGATTCGCCAGCATAGGTAATGTTGGAATCCCTTAATAAATTGTGTAGAATTGCGCAAGAAATTATGATCTTGTCAATTGTTGTCGGCTGTGTTTCAATCGTGGTAAAAAATATACGGAAATATTGACACATTATACCAAAGACGTTTTCTACAGTGCGTCTGCAACGGCTAAGATGATAGTTGTATTTCCGTTTATCTGCTTCAACATTTGCTATCCTCTGAGTGAATGGTATCATCAAATTTCTTCGTAAAGCAAATGCGGAATCGCCTACAATAACATGTGGTGTTGTTATGTTTGTTGATCCTGGGAGGACAGCTGGTGGTGGAAAGTTGCAAGTTTCATTTATAATCTGTTTTCCCAGATTGCTTCTATTAAATATGCCAGCATCTCCTTCACGTCCATACGCGCCAACATCCAATGATACGAACTTCATATGCCCATCCGATACAGCTAACATAACAATTGAAAAGAAACCCTTGTAATTGAAGTACAAAGAGGATGATTTGTTGGGGCATTTGATGCGAACATGTTTTCCATCGATCGCTCCAACACAATTAGGAAAATTCCATCTTCGGAAGTTATGCTCTGCAATTTGCTGATACTTTTCTAAGGTTGGAGTTGGCATTGCAATTAGAAGCATTTTTGTTGACAAGACTTCCATACATTCACGAGTAATCACGCTAACATAGCTGAAGGATATTCGGAATTGAAACGACAGTGAACGAAACGATTCTCCTGTGGCCAAATACCTCAATGTTACTGCCAGCTTCTGTTCAGCTGTTATCGGATTGCGAACTCTATTGGAGGACTGCTTTGTTAACTCCGTTTTAATGAAACCCAACACATAATCAAACAGAAATGGTGTCAATCTAAAATATTGTTGAAATTTTGTGTCATTATCAACTAATAAATGCCTTTGGATGAGAATATTAAAAGCTCCTTCTTGGCTTCTGTTTCGATACATCTTTAATACGTCATTTCTTTTCCTTTTTCTCGTCATCCACATGTATTCATCCGCCACGAAAATGTCCTCCACCATTAATAATAACAATTTTTTCTTCTTATCCGCGTCCATAATCACGTTTTATTTTGATACTTTAGAATTTATTAATGACAAAAATGGCGTCATCAATGGCATTTGACAATCCGTACTGTACGGACAGTTCCTATGCTAGGAAAATAGACGTCCGCACTACGTCCGACTTACTACGTATACGCGTCCGCAGTACGGTGGTTAGGAAAATGGGCCATAACACAACTTGATGTCACAGAAATCAGGAATATGAAGAGAGAAGACTTTGTAAAATGTAGAAAGTCAAACTTTAATCATTGTTGTTGTTGCTTTGGTTTGACAGTTCCCATTGCTCAAAATATGCGATTAGATCTACAACAGTCGATCATGTAACTGCTTGTTTTTTTTGCTGTTTTTTGTTTCTGAAAAAGTAATAGAAGATTTTTCTAGAATGTTCTGACCCGGAAGTCGATGCATATTAGAAACCAAAAGTAATGATTTTCTTTGACTATAAATAACCAAATTTTCTTCCAAAAAACGCTTTTTTTTTTTACCTCGGTCGTCGTAATAGACTGTTGTGGACGCATCACATTGTGTTTTTGTTTGGAATTGATACTGTGATATACTGTGCCAAATTACTAGAGTTAGTTGTTTTTCGAAACAAAATTTTTAAAAAAAAAATATATATAATATTTTTTAAGGAAAAGAAATAGTAAAAAAAAAAAGATAATGAGATTTAAAAGAAAAAAAATATTGTGATTACAAAATATATTCTAAATAAGATAACCGTTATTCATAATGATGGATAACAGTTGAATTGAAATAAACTAAATGTAAATAAAAATTAATTTCCTGTAAT